>JAABOM020081489.1:0-31801 GCA_011800125.2 Solanum clarkiae | reverse complement strand
ACCATATCTACACCCAAAGGCAATCCCCAAACTTTAAGCAATCTTTACCAACCTCCCTCTACACTCTATAAGGACTCGCAAACCATAAACTTGACTCCCTCCTTACCAAAACAAACCTACTCCTCATGAGTAAAACTTCCAAATTAACCCAACAAGGCCATTTCTCACACTTCAAACCCTTCAACCGGGGACATACAATGCCTATTATAAGGGCTTGTTATACTCATGAACCTAGGTAATTCCAACCTCATGCAATCTCTCCTATTTCTCCTTCGAACCCTATAAGGGCCCACCAACCTTAACCCAAGTGCCTACTTTAAACACATCTAACCACTTGGTACCATGGGCCACCATCTCCCCCTTGGGAGACAACCTCCACTCTATCATTTTTCCACCCAAAGCTTCCAAATCTAATAAGGCAGAATTAAGGCCTTGCCTAATCTAGTCCTCTTAACCTAAGAAGTTTTGGAACTGTCAAGAACACTATACTACCATTCTCAACTTCCTTCTACCTAACTCCCTATTTGGTCGACTGATGGACTCTACTAGGCATCTCTTTACCATCATTATCCACACACGCTAGGCTACCTAGAGCACTAACCACAACACTAGCCTTCCCGAAAAAACCAATGCACACTCATACCATAATCCTAAGGAATTCTAACAACCTCTTTGTTATCCTCAACTCACACCTATCA
Source organism: Solanum clarkiae (assembly GCA_011800125.2). Classification (NCBI taxonomy): domain Eukaryota; kingdom Viridiplantae; phylum Streptophyta; class Magnoliopsida; order Solanales; family Solanaceae; genus Solanum; species Solanum clarkiae. The sequence continues at coordinate 31,103 of JAABOM020081489.1, read as the reverse complement.
TATTTAGCTACCAATCCCCTCATCATCCAAGACTTGTAACACTACCCACAAATAATTCACAAGCTCTAGACAAGTCAATATCTCGTCACTAGAGATCACCACAAACATATCAAGGTAGGGTTTTAAGACACTATTCATGAAACCCATAAACACAAATGATGCATAAGCCAACCAAACAACTCCACTAATATTTAAAATGCTCACTCCTATTTCGAAAAGGACACTTAAGGATATCACCTACCCCTATCTTCACTTAGGGACAAAACCCAAACCAAAGATCAATTTTAGAGAAGTGACTAACCCATCGTAGTTGACTAAATAGATCCACCATGCTTACACATCATATTACAAACGTATGTGTTCTACACTCATTAAAAACATGCTATGCAAGTAGCCCAAACTACCACAAGACCTCCAACCTATCAAGCTAAGTTCAACCAAGACCACAAGACAAGGCTCTATGTAATAAGAACATGGGACAACCCTTATAGAACCCCTCTCTCGATCCATTGGTGCTAAGTCATCATTCCACAAAAATACTTATAATATACATATACATAATTTCAAAGAGGCAATAGTCATTTTCCAAATCATTTCAACGCACAATTGGGCTTAAAAGCCAAACGCCATTCATAATAATTCATACTTAGGCTCAAATGCCAAAATCATAATTTCATAGTTATGATACTCATGCATAGGAATAGCTCATTCATATACAAAATGGTGCAAGCACCTAAAGTGCTTAAAGATCCAAAATCAAAGACATATATGTGATCACAATATTGTCATAACCAACCTTTTTATCAAAAACATATAATAAAGTGAAATTGGGCTTACCCATAACATAATTTTTCAAAATAATCCATGTAGGTGAATGCATATGCTATGAACAATGAGGAAATGACATGGATAATTAATACTCCATTTAAAATCAGCATTTACAATATGAAGTTGAAGTAAAAACATAATTAATTCCATTTTTAAATCCATAGTGTAATCTCGCATGCATAAATAATTCAAAAAAGGGAACATGCATACTTATAACTTCATAAACCCAAAGTAAATCTTCAAATAATGGTTTAAATCACATTAAAATCATCAAATAAACACTACCAATGCATCAATAGAATTTTAGGAATGATGATATTCAAATCTCAAATTAGAATAAGTAAAATCCATGTAGGTTTTCCTGAAAATAATTTTAGGTCTCCTTGATTGGAAGGGATCAAGGATCGACTCACACACACATGAATCCTACTAGCCACCAAGGAATAACACAAGAAATCACAACTCCCAGACCTATCAAATCACCCTACTCAAAACGTCAATCACAACATTAGTCTCACTTAGGGTCAACTAAGTTATAGGAGCAACAACAGAAGAGAACGTACTCACAATCTCCGGTAATAGCCCGCTAAACTCAAGAAGCTCCTAACACCCAAGGGAGTCAAGGTCTAGTCTAATGGCTAATAACCTTTGTCTTACCAGGGTCCACCTTAATGCCATCACCCGACACCGCATGACCTAGAAAGGCAACCTCTTACAACTAAAATTCCCATTTCTCCTATCTAATATCCAACCTCCTTACTTAAACTTTGGAGTACTACCCTCAACTGACTCACACATACAACCTCTTTAGGGAATGAACCGCATTATCATCACCAAAACCACCATAAATCTATTAGGGTAAGGACTAGAGATCTTACTCATGAGACTTATAGGCATAATCGATGTACTAGTAAAACCAAAGGACACTGCCCAAAATTCAAAATATCAGAAAGGACATTCAAAGCCTCATCTACCACCACCAACAATTCTATAGACAAAACAACTTAGGTTCAACACCTCCATTTCTCACAAGATGATAAATGCAACCACTTAGAGACCAATTGTACCTTAAGTCAAGAACAGACCTACGTCCCTTGCTACCACATGACAACCTCCCATCAAAGATGGGTTCATTAGGGAGTTGGACTCTAACTCTACGGGTCCCACCATCCATGGAGACATAACATACATGCAACTATTCCCTCCCAAGTACAACATTAAAATCCACCACATCAAATCCAACAAGCCACAAAGCAAGACCTAATGCAATACAAATCCGGATCAACAACTATGAACTTTCTAGCAACAATATATCCAACAAAGAGAATAGACACCAAAGATCCACGCAACCACTTGGGCACACAAGAAGCCCCACCATCAGCTAAAAGAATAGAGAACAAATAGTGAAATTTGGATCCATCAAAGTCAAAACGTTCTACGTACCTTCCTCCTTGAAGCGGCATGATCAACTAAAAGAGCAAAGAACATTTGTTAGAGGAGAAAGCCCTATCTCATTTATAAAGAATAACATAGACGATGAAGAGGGAAAACATTTCTTCAAACGTCTCATAGCCTTCTACTCATAGTTGTGCTGCACAATACAACCATGAATAAGATTCTAATCAACACAGTATGTTGGACTCCGAGGATCTATAAACCCAGTGCTCTGATACCTTCTTTGTCACGACACAAGCGAAGGTCCTAGAAGTGACCGGCGAATGGGGAACGCGAAGGGACCCCAAACAAACCTCATAGCATATCATTACACATCTTTGGTCAAAGAAGCAATGTAAAACAACATAAGAAACATAAACAAGAGGAATTGGGACTATGGGAGAGAGAGAGATATTTATATTTAAATAGCTTGAATATCATAAGTGAGTCAAACCTCAAGCAGAATACATAACGTGTCCAACAACACCTCTACTACATAGATAAGTGTGGGGGCCAAGACAAGCAACCGGCCTTAGCCACTCAGTTAATACATACATAAAAGAAAGATAGTCCTAGAACGTAGTATAAGAGAATAGTCATTATCCCCGGAATGGAGGACTCACCAAAGGCTAACTTGAACAATCCATCTAGTCACAAGAAGAATCAATAAGAGATCCAGTTCCTACATGGTAACATCATGTAGGCATAGAGTATGCATTAGAATGTTTGAATGTACTAAGTATATGGGATGCAATGCAAAAATAAACAGGCTTCGTAATCAAAGTGCATACAATAGCCAGTAGGCATAGTATAACAAACTGGTATGTATGTTAAATGCATAAGTAAAACATGCTTGGATAACTCATGCTCATATAGGATATCATATGTGTAGAATATTCCAAGCTAGATTTCCAAGGTATAAACCCCTTGGGGTCAGTGATGATGTTGCCCTATAACTTAAGTGGATGAGTGCTAACTCTCATCTCGGTTAGCAATAATGTGACCCTATCTCCTAGGTAGATGAGTACAAACCCTCATCTTGGTTGATCAGTATAAACTCCCACATAGTTCATCACCACATACCTTGACTTTGGAGAACCCTTGAAGAAAATTAGAAATGGAGACTTGAAGCTTAAATGAGATCCTTGATGAAATCCTTAAGATTGGTCTTGAATTTTGGATTTGAATTTAGGTGAAATATGAGTCTAAGCGTTTGAGTGAGTATTGGGGATTGTTTAGGATGATATGAGGGTGAAATAAGGCTAAGTATAGGTAAAAACATGTATGGAAACTCTTGGGGCCAACACTTGAAAGTCTTGGACCGAAAATAAAAAAACAGGACAAAATAACACTAGTCCACATTGCGGAGGCGACGCGGATTACTCACTGGAAATCTGCATTTCTGCACAGACAAGTTCTACAAAAACGGGCATAAATTCTTCATGCAAACTTTGAATAAGGTGAAACCAAGTGCACTGAAAAGATAATTCAAAAGAATTTAATTTAGTAGATCGTGGGCCACCAAGTGTTTTTGTACTAAAGAGATATGCCCCTTCAAAGTTGACCCCCCCTAAATCGTGTTTTTTGATATTTTTGAATTTTGGTACATTTGCTCTAAAATTCGGGTTAGACCAATTTCTCAGTCAATTTGACCCTTGAACAAGAATATGAAGTCTGATTTTTTAAAATCATGAATGTATTTTTATATATATGAAAATTACGATTTCGGGAACTTTCAAGGCATATTTTCGGGCACTTTTTCGAGTCGTTTCACCCCTGTCGACTCACCTGTTTCCTTTACCAAACCAAAAAATGTCAAATGGGGAGTCGAGGGCATGAAAGCTATCTATGATAGGGGTTGGAACTAAAGGGATAGGGAAAGCCTATCCAGTAATTTCATGAAGAGTCGAGGTTGAATGACTTCGGGCTGAGTGGATGCCAAATTTGGAGGTAGAGATTGACCGTCATGGTATGAGGTGGCTATCATAGAGGTTGGAAAAGTATTCTCCATATCTAGTTCGAGAGTTCTATGCCACCTATGTTGCTACTATTTTCAGATATCTTCCCAAAAGTAAGAAAGCCATAGATCAGCCAAGGTTGTGAGAAGTTTTGGTTCGGGGTCAACTGGTTAATATCTCAGAGGAGACCATCAAAAGGGTTCAGTTTGGGATGACTTATAAGTTATCATGGTTCACCGCAGAATATGATGATAAGATCGAGAAGATAAGGCGGAATGTGGGTGAGAAGAACATGGACCCGAAAAATCGAGATCCTCGGTGGATAGCTAGTTTGATTTGTGAGGAAGGTGCTGAGGCTACAAGGATGTGTGGTCCATTATCTAGTCACGCATCAGGCCTACTTTCACAGATAATGTGATGACTCTGGAGAGGGCTGTGCTGTTAGCTAATATTCTAGCTGGCTATGATATAGATTGGGCCCGCATTATGATGAAGCAAATACACAAGTCAGCTATAGGGACCAAACCTCATTGCCTTTTCCCATCTTGATAAATAGACTATGCAATGAGGCCAGAGTACATGTCTTCCCCCACTTGGACCAATATGTATAGGCCCTGCATACCATGGATTCCAACCTTATTAAGGCTGACAACAACCTGATGGCCCTACAACGGGCAACTTCTCCACCTATTCCAGATCCATTTCCTCTAGAGTCACATACCCAGGAGCCTGCTCCAACTACCACCAGTTCCACTCAGTTGTAACAGAACCGCCTCCAGCTAGTGATATCGAGGCAATGCCATCCATAGATACACCTGTATCAGCACCTTTTACTACTCAGGTTGCTTCCACAGACTATCCTCTAATGTCTGTTTTTGCTTTTCAGGATTTGGTGTGCATGTTAGCGAAGACTCAGGCCCAGATGAGCAGACTGATGAGCCATATCAAACCTTTGGTTCGTCAGATGGTCCAGGTCTCGGAGGAGAGGGCCAAAGGAATACACTCATGAGGTTGTCGATCGTAGAGTTCATTCAGTGGATACCAGAGTAAATGCCTTCAAGGATAGGTTCCAGCGAAGACTTGAGGGTACACGACATACTGACAGGGCTACCATGATGTATGAGTTGGCCAAGTTCAAGGACCACTTGTTGAAGATGTTAGCGACCCCAATAGCAGCCCCAAAGGAGGCTCCGGAGGGTAATGATGTGATTAAACTATTTGATGATCACCTGCATGCCCACGGGAAGAGTCCCCTTGAGAGTGAGGATGCAACTGTGAGGCAAAAGAGACCTAGGACAACTAGTGAAGTGGTAGAGCTGGAGGAGCTGATTACCAATGAGGTGGTTCGAGAGTCTTTAGCTATGTAGGAGCTGAGGAAGACTCTGGAGCAGCAAATATTGCTAGGAGCTGGTAGCTCATGTACAATTGTAGCCTAGACCACCAAGGAGGATAGAGAGCCCTAGGACCAGATGGATGCCGGTGCTTGAGCACCTTATGTTTGGTACTTTTTACCCCCATACTCATTATCTTTGGATACTTTGTTCCCATTTTAAATTATATGTTTTTATGGTTTTTGGAGACATTTGGATGTTTTCTTCTAGATGTTTTGTTTTATTTGTTATGTGGATGATTGGTTTTAAATATTCTTTTTTATGATATATATATATATATACACTTTGAGGACAAAGTATCATCTTTTGGTAGGGTGTAGGAAGTTATGGACTAGGGTAAAGTCTGAGTAGCCTTTAGTCCATAACTTTTCTATTTTTGATCCCAAAGTTTTCTTGTCATGCTTCTTTTTCCTTGTGGATGAGTTTATTTTATGTTGAACCAACATGTTTAGGTGTTATAGATAATTTGTAGATATATACTGAGCATTATCTTTTGGCATGTGCATAATCTTGAATGGTTTTATGATTGTTTTGAAAAATTGGGTGTCCTCAAAATTTTTGGGATTGTTGGTTACCATTATACTCTTGCACATGATTGATTTGGCAATGTTTGTTCTGATGAAGAGAAGGCAAGTTGATGCTTGAAGCATGACCTGTGAGTCTATGTTGATTGTGTATGCAATGCTATGTGTGTAGCTTATTTTGTCATATTCATGCATTGTGTACCGATTCAAAAATTGCCTTGTTACTCTAATAATGGATTGGAGATGTGGTTGATTAGGAAAGGAATTTAGGCTGTTGTTCTTTAAGTTATTCTAATTTTACCTAAATAACCTACCAAATGTAGTGGTTTAATCCCTTGTTCCAAATGTTGAGGTTTACATGTACCTGTTCTTTCTTGAAACCTAGCTAGCCCAGCCTTTTTTTGTGAAATACCATGTGGTTGGCACTGGTCTATCCTTGAACATATGAACCTTGATGGAGGCAAATAGCCCAAGTTGAGTGTAGCTACAAAAAGTGCCCCTAGTTTGAGGAATTGATATTTTGTATTTTACCTCAAGTTAAAAGCTTAAGTTAAGGGTGACCTTTGTTGTGATAAAGTAATGAAAATGAGGTGGTTAGTTTGGAGAGAAAGAAATAAGAGGAAATCATGTGCCGGGTGAGAGAAAAAAGAAAGAAAATCTGCCTTGAACATAAAATAATAGCAAAATGAGTGCAAAAATGAGGCACAATTGAAAAAGGAAAAGAAAGCACCTGAAAAACTTGAAAATAAAGAATTAGGGAGGACATAATGAAAATGGCTGAGTTGTGGAGGCAGAAGTGTTGAAGTATGTGGTTCAAGGATAGCTTTTAGTCACTACTTGCCTAAAATGTCATGCCAAAGCTCCATGAGCCTACATTATAAGCCTATAAAGTCCTAAAGTGATCCTACTCCAACTGGATAACAGTTAGGAGTATGAGTATATGGGCAAGCCAATGGTGTTGGTTATCATGCATGAATTTCATTTGTGAGAGTGAGGATTCTTGCATAGCCTCTGAACTTTGAATGTATTTTGAGTGAGATGAAGGGACTTCTTTTCTGTAAGGACATTTGCATGACATTCTACCTTTATCATAGTTGGATTGTTAGATGCATCATTATGTCTTAGTTGCTTGGTGGCTATTCAATCAGGTTTTGAAAATGAGAAGTAGGTACCTAAGTTGGAATTAAGTGATATATACGCCATTAGGATAGTGCTATGTATTTCTTATTTTCTATTTAAATTGAGTCGTCGCTTGAGGACAAGCAACAATTCTAAGTTGAGGGTGTTGATGTGATGTCAAAATATAACATATTTGATGCCTAAAACAAGGTATTTTGCAAGTTCTTAATGCAAATTTTTATTATTTTTATGTGTTTTTGTGTTGTTCTTGTAGAAAATATAGGTTGGTATCATTTTGAGAGAAAATTACAAATTTTAAAGAAGTACAGGACATACGAGCCACCCTACAAGTCGTAGCCCAAGCTACGAGTCGTAGTGTTCCCTCATAGCAGGAAACAATGTCCAAAATTAGGAATTTGCAGCATGAAGGTCAGCTATACTAGGCCAGCCTACGAGTCGTATGTCTCACTATGACTCGTAGAAAGGGGCCTCATCGCCTGAAACAGTGTTGACAAAATTTGGATCGAGAACTGCAACTGGGGACTATGAGAAGACACTATGAGTCGTAGATCAGACCACGACTCGTAGCAATGGATCCTAGCAGTCAAGTCAAAAACGCCAAGTGCTGACTACAAAAGCTCGACTATAATTCATAGGCCACCCTAAGAGTCGTAACTGCGAACTGTACCTGCTACCAGCTGTATTTTCTATTTTTACTTCTAGGGCCTTTTTGTAAATAATATAAATAGTTAATGGTAGGGTTTTTGAAGAGGAGATTCGACACTTAACATATTTTGTAGACACTTTGAATATTCTAAGAGAACTTTTCTAGGGTTTAGTGTAGATTTTAGTATTTTAATTTTGAAGTCCCATTTTGGGGGATTTTAAATCACTTGTATTCAACTTCCATCAGTCCAAGCTTGTGGTTTCGACATCAAGGTGTTTTTGGTTCTTCATTATTTTTGGGTAATCTCTCAACCATGCCTTTTACATTCATTGTTGGTTATTTTGCCTTAGCTATGAGTAGCTAAGAACCCATGACATGGGGTTGTGGGAACCGTGAGGAGTTGACTTGAAATAACCTAAATTTTATGCATTTATTTGATTGGGTATTTGCATGTATTGTCTACTTCCTTTCATTTTGAATGTTGTTTGGTGGTGGCCAACACAAAACTCCACGTACTATCAAGATCCCGACCAAGGTGGTGATGAATAGGAAAGAGGATGTATATGACATGATTCTATTGATATGTTCTCATCTAATCAACTAATCTTGACCAAGGGAAGATTGACTGGGACAATGGGTATTGGTTAGTTGGCACACTATGGTTGCCAACCAAGCGCCATGGTGAAATTCGACCTTCACCTTCACAAGAGGGCTAGAAGAACCTAAATTACCATCCTGCATGCAATATCCTAATTAGAGTCGTGTTGTCTAGGGTAATTGAGTCAATGAATAATGGGGAACACAATTCTCAAGTAGTCCCTCAATTTGATTGTCTTCTCGCATTAGTAGTGTAGTGTTTATTTTTGTTCTTCATTTTGAATCGTAAAAACTCCCATTCTGTAGAGCATAGTGATCAATGGTTGAAATGATTGTTTGTGGATCAACATGGTCAAGCCCCGAATTCCATGTGGATTAGTCCCTAACCTCTGGTTAGGTTTATACTTGAATGCGACTGCTTTACTGTTAGAGTGTGAACATCGGTCGGTTCGATATTTGTGGCTTAGGGCTCATTTTTTCTCTTTTTTAGTCATAACTAACATACTTTCTCCCCTTTGTTGATATGTTACAACCAAAGTTGCCATAATTATATTGTGATTCATGCTTTGGAAGCTAAGCAACATTGGGAAGTAGTCAAGAAGGGTAAAGCTTTCATGACTGATTCAGAGTATGTGGAGTTGCCTTGCTAGTAGGCTAGGCTTTTCTTACCTCTAGACTGAGCTGAAATATATGTATATAGGAGCCTATTTACTATAGGAAGTTCTGAGTAAGATATGTATATATGCTGTTGAGGCTAGAATTATCATTTGGAATTTGTATTATCTATATCTGTTGTGTGAGCTGGCATTAATGTTGTGTGAACTGTTAATGTTTTCGGTAAGGGTTGTAAACGTGAGATGAAGAAGGACTAAGGTAAGTTAAGCATTGAAGCTACTTGAGTTCATATGTTATCTATTTAAGTGCTGATTTGCCTTGTTGGGACTACTGATACTAGTACCTACGGTATATTCGATATGATTCTGGTTGCTTGGTACCCATGCTATGATTATGTTTTGATTGAGTCTCTCCTTCCCCTAAACTGAGTTGAAATATATGATATATGTATGTGTATGGTTGGGATTCTTGAGTATAGCTTGTACTTGATGATTTGGGCTTGGTGGTCACTATTTAGGGCATTTTAATATTTGCATCTGTTAAACTAGTTATGTTTTAGCACTGTTAAGTTGTAAATGCACTTGTTGAGCGTTGAATGTAAGCTTTTGCCACATAACTAGTACGTATACTTATCTTAATGCTTGTCTATTTGTATAGGTAGTGTGGTGCGAATGGTGTAATACCTTGAGAGACTAATTGTTAGCTATATTGCATGCTATGCATCTACACACTGTTAATATGGTTCTATTGACACTTGTTGTCTTGGATACCAGTTGTACTTAATACTTGGGTTGCCTATGGTTATTCAGGATGCTTATAGTTGTTCTGAGCTGTAATAAACCTATCTATGGTTAGGCATGATCTTATATTACTTTTTCTGATACATACACCTATTTGGTTACTTGTATACCGGTAGGGTTGTCTGGTACTGGGGAGGGGGGAATCATGCTACATTCTAGGAATTAGTTTCTAGTTGGGATCTTGACTATGCATCGTGATTCTATTATGGAATGTTACTGTTAGATCGGACCACTGGTTGCCTAGTGATAGGGTGGGACTAACCGTGGGATATATGCTATACCCGGGGATTTGGTTGGATTGCCTACTTTTGTGGGAATTTTGTGTTACATTTATTAGCAGGCCTATCTATTGCTACCCTAGTTAATTATATGCTTAGTAGCTGGGTTTTTGTTATGGTTCTGGATACTTGGGATCCTTCTGGTTATCTGCTCTTTATAAGCCGTAGCCTAGGCTTAAGCCAACACTGACCTAGATTTGCTTTACTCTGAGCCACACGACTATATTTACCCACAGGACGACTAGAAAGGCACACTGTATGAAGTGACTTATTCTGTCAAGATACATCACTGGACTAGGTCACTCATTCCGTCATGATTCATTTATAAATCGAGGGACTCGTCGTGTCTCAATACATGCTTTTTCAGATGGGTGTCACTGATCAACACAATATACATACGTCTTCGAATTGGTTGTCATGGACTAATACAATATGCATATATCTTTGGATTGAGTGTCGTGGACTGACATGATATACATATATTTTCAGATCGAGTGTCACATACCAGCACGATGTACATGCATCCAGCGATCAAGTGTTGTGGTCTGACAAAACATACGTATATCCTAAGATTGGGTGCCACATTTTGGCATGATAAATGCATATACAGTTGTTACCAATGCCCACACCAATACACCTATCATCTGATTATGCATGGGGGTAGCTTTTAGGCTTATGTGGGCCCAGTTCGGTACAAGTATAGATAGTAGGGCCTTACACCTATGTACAGTACCATAACTTTACTGTGTGATAATTGTGCTATGGTTCTGCTTGGGTTCATCAGTTTGTTTTGTCGTACACTGCCTCATTCTGCTAAAAAAGTCCCTCCCATTTCTACTTGGTTGGGATTTCTAGTTTGGTTCAATTGGGTTCTCTTAGTTCCATGGACATAGGTGATACTTGATCTCTAAGTTTCATCAATCAATATCATCACACATTGCTTGAGATTATTCAGTAGGGGTTCATTGTTCTCCAGAAATTCGTTCTTTGGTTTGGTTAAGATAGCTAGCACTACAATACTTTATTACATTGTTCTTGCCATATTTACTATATTTCACTCAGTTGGCCTATTATGCCTACTACTTTATTACATTGTTCTAACCATATTTGCTATATTTCACTCAGCTGGCCGCCACTGAGTGCCTTCCACCAGTACTCACCCTTTTTGTGTCCAGGCTCAGGTACAAGCAGTGACTATTGATTTAGGAGCTCGTAGACACTGTAGGAGACTTTGGCGAGCATCAATAGCTTTGGGATATTTTATAGTCTCCTTCTGTTCATTAGATCGTCTTTTGTATCTAAACATTGGCCTTGTACATTGATAGTTTGGTTTGTATAATGTAGGAGCTTATTCTGACTCTGTGTGTGTGTCTATTTATATACATATGTATATTTTCATTTAGAGTCAATGGTAGCTCTGTACAAGTGACTTCAACATTCTGGGACAATTGACATCTTTGGATTTTATTATTTATTGTTAGCTACCATTATGCTTAGCCGTTAGGAAAGGTACCGTGGGTTTGAGTTGTCTTACATGTAGGTGGGATGTAATAGGTGCAACCATGACCTAGAACGTCGGCTCATGACAAGGTGGTTTCAGTGCTTTAAGTTCACTGGTCTCATTTTTACAGAGCTACAACTACCACCCAGTAAAGTCTTGTGAATGGGTGTGGAGACATTCGTGACTTATCTTCTGGAGACTAGAGGATGCTTAGGAAACTCCCCTTTGTTGATTCTGTTTGTGTGGTATTGCCAATGTTCTGATTATTCCAGGAATCTAATTGTCTCATTCTTTCATATATATGTTATACAGAGGTTACACTCCAGGTGGAGGCAAAGCAGTGTTGTTAGTCCCCGATAGGGAGCAGGCCCTAGATCCCTTGGAGCAGCGACATGATGCCTATGTTCCCCCACAATAGGATGAAACACCGCTCATGTGCTTCGGAATGCCCCATAATTCTAATTTTCACATATCCCAAAATCCGTGCATGATTTAGAAAATCTGACTCATATTCTCGATCAGGGGGAAACATTGAGTGGGAAATAGGTATAATCCGGATTATAGAAGACTCGTAGTGAAACATAATTTTCGCTAATTTTACAATTTCCAGTGGTTGTCCGCCCCTAGGGCGCGCCACTGTGTATTTTGAACTCCGCATCTGGTCCGCGTCGCGCCTGGGGCGTGAACCAGTACAATATTTTCCTTGGTTTTCTTATTTTGCCAAAGGGCATTGGGGTCACAACCCCATGCCCAGTTAAACGTGAAATCTCCCATACTTAGCTATTTTTTAACTCTATAGCTCACGAAACCCTCTCTAAAACCTCTCTAAGACTCTATCAATTCTCTTATCCAAATATAAGGATTTCAAGCTCAATTTTGGAACTTTAGGGCTCATTCCAAGCTCTAGTTAACTTCAAGTTCATTTCAAGGAATTCAAGGTTTAAGGTATGTACGCATTCATCTATGGGTGTTTTCACCCATGGATGAAATGCCCCACAAATATGCTTCGGAAATTCTCATAATCGTTATTTCTATATATCTCAAATTCGTGCGTGATATAAAAAACTGACTTCATATTCTCGATCGGGGGAAAAAATTGAGTGTGAAATGGGTATAACCTTAGATTTAGAGGAACTGAAGCAAAAAATAATTTTTGCAAAAATCCAAATTTCAGTAGCCATCCGTGCCCTAGCCACGATGCGCCAGGGGTACAGATCAATGTTAATTAGCTGTCAAGTGTCTCAAGCTTAATTTCATCCAAGTTAAAGTTTCTCAAGCTTAATTCCGGATCTTAAGAACTCCATTCAATCTTCAAGTCTCTTTCAAGAGTACGTCAAGGAATCTCCAAATTTAGGTATGTGGGCTTCATCCATTGGGTCCTTTTACCAATGGAGCCCAATCACCATTTTTATGAAAATTATCTGTTTTCAAGTTATATTATCTCTGAGTATCTTTTATTATGGATTACGAGTATAAATTATGTTGGGGTTTTATGAAATGTTTATGTATTATACATGGCTATCTATTTCCAGGTTGTACTATGAATGGGTTTCGTGTATTGAGACTATGCATGTTTTGACCTATGAGGCTATGATCTATTATGAGATTTGATGATGGATTTTAAGGTATTCTATATGAGGGTTTTACTATATGTTTGTGGGTTTCTTTGCATTGATTTTTCTCATATTGTTACACTCTTGAATTGCATGATTTTGAACAAGCATTTATACACTCACCAAGTGCTTGATAAGATGTCTTGACAAGGATTCCAGATGTTGATGAAGGAGTATTGTATGATTTTACTTGACAAGCATGTTATGATACTTTATGGATTCCCAAGCATGTATTAAACTTTTGAAAAGTTTCCATGATCTACAATAAGATTTTGAACCTTTATAGTATGTTTTACTCTCATTAGAAATGTGAAGTCCTTTCGTGATTCTTTGATGTGATGGTTTGATGAGCTATTTTTGTATTCCTGCCTAAAAGATTATATTATAAGGTATAGGAACTACCGAAAAGGCCATACCTTAAGGTAAAGTAACTCATGTTTCCTAGTTAAAAGATTTTATTGTATGGTAGGGACAACCTACTGAAAAGGTCATGTCGTAAGGAACGACCTCTTTTACCAATGAGATTGTATCATAAGGTAATTAAATCCCATATTCTTACTGAAGCGACTATGTCAAAAGGTATGGCCACCTCTTAACTTCTACCGATGAGGCCATGCTATATGGTAGAACCAATGATGACTCTTACCAAAAGGATTGTATCGTAAGGTAAGAGACATCTCACACCACCTATGCAAAACGCTATGTCGTAAAGTAGGGATATTGGTAACACTCTCCGCAAGGCTATATCATAATATGAGGGGGTGACTACTTGAGCATTCTCACGCATGTATGTGTAAGGCTTGATTATAAGTATATGATCCATATTGAGTTTATGTTCCTTGATTATGATTAAGCATCTTGTTATTATGGCTTGTGATTCTTGTTGCATTGCATCCTGCATACTTAGTACCTTCAAACGTGCTAACGCATACTCTATGCCATTATGATATTATTATGTAAGGCTTGAGCACCTTTTGATCATCATCCACATGGCTAGCATGGTGTTATGAAGTTAGTTTTGGTGAGTCCTCAACTCCGAGGACGCTATCTATGTTACTCTTACCATTTGCTATTTCTTTATGTTGAACACTTTATACTATGAGAGTGAGACCGAAAAATATCTTAGCCCCTGCTCCGTTCCATGTTAGATGTGTTGTTGAATATTAAGATGTGATTAAGCTATGAGCTTGACTCTTGAAATATTTTATGACTATCAAAGACTTCCCTTAGTCCCGTTTCCCCTATTTATATCTCTTGTTGTTGTTATTTTGCGTCTGCGAACAAGGATGTGTGGTTAATATGCTAAGAGGCTTGTTTCGGATTCCCCATCCGCCATGTCACGTCTAGACCCTAGGCTTGGGTCATGGAAAACTTGGTATCTAAGCACTAGGTTGCTAATGGTACTCGAAATCCAACACAATACGTCGATTAGAGTCTTATTCATGGTTGTGAAGCGCACCACAACTATGAGTAAGAGGCTATGAGGCATTTTAGGAAATGTTTCATTTCTGGATGATCTATGTCGTGCAGTAAAGTTAGATCCTCTAAGGCATATTACTAATCCCTAATGATTATATTTCGAAATATGTCTCAAGCTAGCTAGAACGGTGACATTTCCAATGCGAAGGTTTGCAATGCTCTATAGATATTGGCCAAGGTTGTGATCTCCCAACTCAACCAATCGGTGGGAACCCTCGAGAGATCAAATGATAAGAGGGGGAGAAAAAGGCAAAAGGAGCCTGAGTTGTCGGTGTATCATCTTCTATTAGACTACCGATGCCCAAGTGCACAAAGAAAAGAACCCCTTTTTCCACTTGTCAAGGGTGTGGCAAGAAACATCAAGGAAAGTGTTTCGCAGGAATAGCGAATTATTTCATGTGTGCTGGTGTTGGACATAGGATGAGGGATTGCCCTGTAGCCTCAAAGGAAGGAAGAAGAAGGGATCAAATTGAAGGTGACAAGGATGGAGTAAGTTACCTAAGGTGCCCAACGTATGGAAAGAATCATAATGGAAGGTGCTTGAGGTATTCAAATGCTTGCTTTGGATACGGAAAGATGGGCCACAAGATTGGTGATTGTCCATATCTTCAAAGGAAGGGTAAGGATGGCCGACCACAAGAGAAAGATAGTCATTCTGATTAAGAGGCTCAAGAAAACCAACAAGGGGGTGCTCTACAACATAATTGATTCTATGCTCTTCAAGGGAGGCAAGGAGGGATGAGGTGCCCGATGTTATTTTCGATATGTTAAAGGTTTTTTATTTTGTTGTGCATGTTTTGATAGGTTTGGGTGCCATTATTTCTTGCATTATTCCTATTGTTGCTAATAAGCTTCATGTGTGTTCCTAGTTGTTATGTGAACCTTTTAGGTGGCTACCCGATTGATGAGTTTGTTGTTGCTAGAAAGTCAATAGGGGATTGTCCCATGTCATTATTACATAAAGTTGTTTTGTGATTTTGTTGAACTTGGCATGGTGGGTTTGAGTTTTTCCTTAGGGTGGACTGGTTACATGAATGTCATGCTTCCATTGATGGTAGAGCCCATAAGGTTGGATTCCTATTTCTTAATGAGTCCGTATTTGAGTGGGAAAGTTGTAAAGTGGTAAGGGTAGATCCATTTATTGTCTTAAGGCCCAAATTGATCTCTTAGAGTTGTGTTTACATCTCGTAAGGGTTAGGGATGTTGAGTCTAAAATCTTTCCTATTGAGTCAGTTCCGATAGTCAATGAGTTTCTTGATGTCCTTCCCGATATTTTGAATTTGTTGTAATTTCTTTTGCTTGACGAATCCCCCGTCTATGTTTATGGATCTCATAAATTGGGTCTTTAACCCTACCTTGATATGTGTGTGGTAGTTATGTATGGTATATTGAATTATTTCTTGAATGAAGAAGATCTTGTGAGTCACTTGAGGTTGATGTTGCAAATCTTGAGGGACAAGACCTTGTTTTTTAAATATAAGTATGAATTTTGGGGAACAAAAAGGTAGTTAGAAAAGTACACCTGTTGGCTAGGTTGGGAATAAGGTTAGATGAAGTTAAGAATGGGAGTGTAGTGGTTTTGATGGCTCCAAAACTTCTTGGGTTGAAGAGGTCAAGATAGAGCATGACCTTGACCCCGCCTTTCTAGAGTTGAATGCTTTGGTGGAAGATGGTGAAGTGGAGGTTTTCTCCCAAGGGGGAGATGTTGTGCTTAGGTACTAAGGTAGGCTATCCGTGCTTGTGTTGATGATTGGGTTCACTTGGATGTCCCACCCATGAATGGTGTGATCCGGTTTGGCAAAAAAGGGGATTAAGCCTAAGGTTTATGGGTCCTTACAAAGTGTTGAAGAGAATTGGTAAAGTTGCTTATGAATTGGAATTCCCTAGGGAAATGGGTATGGTTCATCCAGTATTTCATGTGTCTATGTTGAGGAGATATGTTTGCAAGCCAAGTGCTATAATTCCCTTAGAGGTTGTGGGTATGATGGAGGACGACTATGCCTTTGAGGAGGTCCCGGTGGAGATTTTGTATAGATGAGTGGAAACGATTAAGGACAAAGATGTAGCACCCCTCAAGGTTCTTTGGAGGAATTGACAAGTTGAAAACGTCACTTGGGAAGTCAGAGCATACATGAAGAGGCAATATTTGTACCTCTTTCACTCTATTCAAGCTTAAGGTAGAAAACTAAGTCCCTTCAATGATTTCAAGTCTTAGGTTTTAACACTCATATCATGTTGACAAATTTATGGTGATTTTTGACACTCATGTCAAGATTTTTGAAAATGATATTTAAATGCAATTGCTGCATTCATGTCAGGCTGAATCTTCATGATTACTTCTCTTATACATGTTTCTTTGACATCCGGAGATGAATGTTCCCAAGGGGGAGATATTGAAACGCCCCAAAAATATTCTTCAAAAATGCCCATAATCATAATGTCCATATATCTCAAACTCTATGCGTGATGTCAAAAATATAACTTCATATTCTTGATCAGGGGGTAAAATTGAGTGGGAAATGGGTATAATCCCGATTTTAGAGGATCCGTAGCAAAAAATAATTTTCAAAAAAAATTGAATTCCAGTAGCCATCCACACCCTGGCCGCGATCTTCTAGGGTGCGGATCAGTGTTAAATGGCCCTCCACGTTGGGTCCGCATCGCGGACTAGACGTAGACCAGTGTAAAATTTTCCTTGTTTATCTATTTTGGCCCAAGGGCATTGTGGTCATAGTCCTATGCCCATTTATGTGTAGAAACCCCTATACTTAGCCATTTTTCAACTCAATATCACTTAAGGCCCTCTCAAAACCCTCTCCAACGCTCAACCAATTATTTTATCTAAATTCAAGTGATTCAAGCTTAGTTCTGGATCTTGAGAACTCCATTCAAGCTTCAAGTCTCCTTCTAGACTACGTCAAGGAATCCCCAAATTTAGGTATGTGGGCTTCATCCATTGGGTCCTTTCACCCATGGAGCCCAATCTCCGTTTTTAAGAAAATTGCATGTTTTTAAGTTATTATCTATGGGTATCTTCTATTATGGATTTTGAGTATAAATTATATTGGGGTTTTATGAAATGCTAATTTGTTATACATGACTTTCTATTTCACTATGAATGGGTTTTGTCTATTGAGACTATGCAGGTTTTTAGTTATGAAACTTGGATCTATT
This sequence comes from Solanum clarkiae, assembly GCA_011800125.2. Taxonomy (NCBI): domain Eukaryota; kingdom Viridiplantae; phylum Streptophyta; class Magnoliopsida; order Solanales; family Solanaceae; genus Solanum; species Solanum clarkiae. The sequence continues at coordinate 13,125 of JAABOM020081489.1, read as the reverse complement.
ATGAGATTTGATGATGCATTTTAAGGTATTCTATATGAGGGTTTTACTATATGTTGGTGGGTTGGGCTTTGCATTGAGTTTTCTCATATTATTACACATATGAATTGCATGATTTTGAACAAGTATTATACACCCACCAAGTGCTTATAAAATGTCTTGACAATGATTCTTGATGTTGGTGAACGAATATTGTATGATTTTACGTGACAAACATGTCATGATACTTTTGAAAAGTTTCCATGATCTATAATATGATTTTGAACCTTTATACTATGTTTTACTCTCATAAGAAATGTGAAGTCCTTTCGTGATTCTTTGATGTAATGGTTTGATGAGCTATTTTTATACTCCTACCTAAAAGATCATATCGTAAGGTAAGGAAAATCTACTAAAAAGGCCATACCATAAGGTAGAGTAACTCATGGTTCCTACTTAATAGATTATACCATAAGGTAGTGACAACCTACCAAAAATGTCATGCCGTAAGATAGGACCTTGCTTACCGATAAGATTGTATCGTAAAGTAAGTGCATCCATATTCTTGCTAAAGAAATTATGTCGTTAGGTAAGGATACCACTTAACTTGTACCGATGAGGCCATGCCATAAGGCATAATGAATCATGGCTCTTACCGAAAGGATTATATCGTAAGGTAAGAGACATCTCATACCACCTACCCAAATGGCTATATCATAAAGTAGAGGTATTGGTAACACTCTCTGAAAAGACTATATCATAAGGTGAGTGGGTGACTACTTGGAAATTCTCATGTTGTTTGTATAAGGCTCAGTATATGTATAGGATCCATATTGAGTTTATGTTCCTTGATTATGATTAAGCATCTTGAATTATGGCTTATGATTCTTGTTGTATTGCATCCCGCATACTTAGTACATTCAAACATACTTACGCATACTCTATACCTACATGATATTACCATGTAGGGCTGGAGCACCTTTTGATTGTCATCTATGTGGCTAGCTTGGCGCTCTGAAGTTAAGCTTTGGTGGGTCCTCAAGTCTGAGGACGCTATCTATGTTACTCTTGAATTTGCTATTTCTTTATATTGAACCTTGATACGATGAGGGTGAGCTTAAAAAATGTCTTGGCCCCCACTCCATTCTAATTTAGAGGTGTTGTTGGATATTAAGATGTAATTAAGCTATGAGCTTGACTCTTGAAATGTTGTATGACTATGAAAGACTTCCCTTAGTCCCATTTTCCCTATTTATATCTCTTGCCATTGTTTTTTTGCTTCTGCGACCAAGGATGTGTGATTCATATGCTAAGAGGCTTGTTTGGGGTTCCTTCGGGTTCCCCATTTGTCGTGTCACATTTAGGCCCTAGGCTTGGGTCATAAAAATGGAGTCCAACCTTCTCTTTTTAGTAAAATTGCATGTTTTCAAGTTATATTAATTATGAGTATCTCTTATTATGAAATATGAACATAAATTATCTTGGGGTTTTACTAAGTATTGATTGATTATTCATGAATATCTATTTCATGCTTATTCCATGAATTGATTTTGTCTATTGAACTATGCATTTTTTTGAGCAACGAAACTATGAACTATTAAGAGCTTTTGTGATGGATTTCAAGGTACCCTACATGAGGGTTTTACTACCATGTTGGTGGGTTGATGTGCATTGAGTTTACTCATCTTGTTTTACTCTTGAGTTGCATGATTTTGAACAAGTATCATGAACCCACCATGTGTTTGATAAAATGACTTGACAAGAGTTCTCAAGTTATACCACTCCTTGTCGAGAGGTGATATGCCTTGATAACCTTGTCGAAGAGGTGACATGCCTCGATCAACTTACCAAGGGGGTGTCATGCCTTGGATTCCAACTGGTAGCTCGCTTGTTCTATATTAGTTAAGGTCTCTTCCTATATATGCATTATGTATTATGCAAGTTGAATGATTTACAAGGATGGGTTATTACCACCATTCATCATACATATCATATTCAGATTATATATATTGTTTATAAGTATGCATTTTGAATATGATGACTTATATTCTTATTGCATTGCATCCCACATATTTATTACATTCAAACGTACCAACGCACACTCTATGCCTATATGATATCACCATGTAGGAACCAGAGCTACTTTTGATCATCCTTCTCCACGTGGCTAGTTCAGTTCTCGGAGAAAGCTTTGGTTAGTCCTCCATTCCAAGGACAATATCTACTTATTTCATGTTATATTGAGACTCCTTTTTATGTTAAATACTTATTTTTATGACGGTGAGCCAAGGGAGTGTCTTGGCTCCCGCTCCATTCTAAAGTAGAGGTGTTGTTGGATACTATGTATATATATATGCTATGAGCTTGACTCTTTATATGCTATGAGCTTGACTCTTTTATGCTTTTGTGATTATCAAAGACTTCCCTTAGTCACTCTTTCCTTTTTAATTATCTCACTTGTTGATGTTTATTTTGCTTCCGCGACCAAGGATGTGTGAATGATATGCTAAGAGGCTTGTTTGGGTCCCTTCGAGTTCCCCATTCGCTATATCACATCTAGATCCTAGGCTTGGGTTATGACATCGGAGGCACCAGTTCCCCCACATCCCCTAGCCACTTTTATGAATACACTATCACGACCCAAGCCTAGGGCCTAGGCATGGCCGACAAATGGGCAACCCGAAGGGACCCCAAACAAGCCACATAGCATATCATTACACATCCTTGGTCATGAAAGCAATCAAAATGACAATAAAAGGAAAGTATAAACAAGGAAAATTAGGACTAAGGGTAAACTTCCATATCGTAACATTAAGAAATAAGAGAGTCAAGACTCATAGCGCACACACACATACACATACATACACACACACACACACATATATATATATATATATCATGTCCAACAACACCTCTACTACATAGATAAGAGCGGGGGACAAGATAAGCAACCAGGCTTACCCTCATAATCAATACATAACCAAAGGAAGATAGTCTTAATACATATCAAGAGATCATAAGCAACGTCCCCGAAATGGAGGACTCACCAATAAGCTTGTAGGACAATTGAACTAGCCACATGGAGGAGGAAAATGATCAAGCGGTGCTCTGGTTCCTACATAGTGACATCATGTAGGCATAGAGTATGTGTTAGTAAGTTTGAATGTACTAAGTATGTTGAACGCAATGCAACAAGAGATAGGCGTCATAGTCAAAATGCATAGGATAGTCAATAGCTAGTATAGTAATAATATGATATGTATGATTAATGCTTAAGTAAAAGATGCTTACATAGCATAAAATATGTGTAAGAGGAGACCATTAGAATATTGGTGGATTATCACACCCTACCACCCTTGGTGATTGAGGTACAAATCCTATCAGTAGATTAGTGGATCGTCGCACCCTACCACCAGTGGTGCCGGAGTACAAACCCCTCGGTAGATTGATAGCTAAAAACGCCCAACAAGGTTGATAGATAGTCGCACCCTACAACCTGTGGTGCCAGAGTATAAACCCCCTGACAGGTTATCAGGGTACGGACCTCTTTACAAGGTTATCCGGCGCAACCCCCGAGTAGGGCATGGTCACATTCCACTACTTTATAGAGAATACCATATAAATACATTTACTTCATTATCATATAGTCCTCATATAACTACATTCATTTCATCATCATTCCATCATCATATGATCATCACATAGTCATTCAACTCATAAGACATGCATTGGACATTCAATTCCTCAAGAAACTATTACCGAACATTTTATCAAACACTTAGAGGGTGTATGGTGCTAGTGTAAAGCCATGCAATAAAAGAGTGAAATCATGCTAGAAATTCATAGTAAAACAATCAATAGGTGCTTGGTAACACCCTCAAGCTATGTACATCGAAACCCTTCATCAAATCGTACAATAGACATTGGTTTCATAGCTCAAAACATAGCAAAACAATCACAATATCATGAATCCCAACATGGTTTTCTGTGTTTTTCATAATAAATAAGACCCATTAGTAAATCATCTTTAAATCATGCAAATTTGAGTAAAAGGAAGCTTGGGTATCATAGGTGAAAAAAAGCCATGAAAAAAACCTACATACCTTATATTTGGAGATGAACTTGATGAAGATTGGAGATGGAGACTTGAAGCTTGAGTGCAATACTTAAGAATTCAGAAATGGTTTTGAGACTTGATTTTAGGAGTAAAATATTTGGCTAAGAGTTTGATTGAGTATTGGGGAATTTTAGAATGATATGAGAGTGAAAAATGACTAAGTATAGGTATTTTGAAATTTGGGAACACTTAGGCCCAAGACTTAAAAGTCTTGGACCAAAGTCAAAAAGGGGCCAAAATTAACACTAGTGCGCGCCTTTGGCGCATCGCGCCAGGGGCACGAAAAGCTCACTGGAAATCGTCACTTGGAAAAATAAAATTGCTAATCATTTGCTCTTAAATTAGGGTTAGTCTCATTTTTCACTCAACATGACCTCCTGAATAAGAATATGAAGTTGGATTTTTAATATCGCACACGAATTTTGATATATATATATATATATGGAAATTATGATTTTGGGCATTCCAGAGGCATATTTTCGGCAGTTTTTGCAGTCATTACAATATCTCCCTCTTGGGAACATTCGTTTCCGAATGTCAAAGAGACGTATTGAGAGACACAAACATGAAAATTTCAGCCCACATAGAGATGTAACAATGCACTTAAACAACACTTCAAAAATCTCATCATAAGTGTAAAATCATCGTAAACTTGTCAATTTAAGGATGAACGTATGCAATAACATGAGGGCTGAACCTAGGACTTGAGATAATATAAAGGACTTAGATTAATACCTTAGGTTTAAGTGGAGCGAAAAAGGTAAGGATATTGCTTTTGCATGTTGGCTTCAGCTTTCCAAGTAGCACTCTCAACTTGTTGATTCCTCCAAAGGACCTTAACGGAAGCCACCTCTTTGTTTCTCTACCTCTTCACTTGCCTATACAATATCTGAACCAGGACCTCTACATATGTCAAATTATCTTCAGCCACACCCACAACATCAATAGGCACAATAGCAATCGAATCATCCACATATTTCCTCAACATAAACACATGAAACACCGGATGAACTAAATCTATTTCCCTAGGAAATTCCAACTCATAAGCTACCTTAACAACCCTTCTCATCACCCTGTAAGGACCCACATATCTTGGGCTAAACTTTCCCTTCTTACCAAAATGGACCACGCCCTTCATGGGTGACACCTTCAAATAGACCCAATCATCAACCTTGAATTTAAGCTCCCTTCTCCTCACATCGGCATAAGATCTTTGATGACTTTGGGCCGTCTTCAACCTTTCTCTAATCATCCTAACCTTCTCAAGAGCATCCATGACTAGATATGGTCCTAATAAGGCCATCTCACCAACCTCAAACTACCCAGGTGATCTACAACGTCGACTATAGGGAACCTCAAAAGGAGCCATACCGATGCTAGATGATAGCTATTGTTATAGGCAAACTCAATCAATGAAGGATGATCATCCCAACTACCTTTAACCTCCAACACACATGCTCTAGGAATAACCTCAAGGGTTTGGATGGTCCTTTTGAGGGTGGAAGGCCGCAGAAAGCTTAACTCTAGTACCAAGACCCCTTTGGAAGGACCTCTAAATATGTGAGGTAAATTGAGCACCACTATCAGATATGATGGACAAAGGAATCCCATGCAACCTCATCAAGTCATGGATGTATAACCTTGCATAATCTTCAGCCCCATATGTTATCTTAACCGGTAGGAAATGAGCTAATTTTGTCATCCTATCAACCACAATCCAAATGGAATCAAAACCTTTTCTAGTCTTGGGAAACCTAACCACAAAATCCATATTAATCACCTCCCAGTTCCAATTAGGAATCTCTATGTCTTGGGCTCGGCTTTGACTTATTGACTACTATGACAACCAGAAACGAATTTGGCAATGTCCCTTTTTATGCCTCCCCAACAATACACCTCTCTCAAATCTCTATACATTTTGGTGGAACCGAGGTGGAAAGAATAAGAAGAGTTATGGGCCTCATGAAGGATATTTTCTATCAATCCATCAACACAGGATAGACACAACCTACCTTGGTACTTAAGGGAACCATCTCCCCCTTGGGAGAAAACCTCCACCTTGCGCCCTCTTTCACCAAGGCCTTCAATTCTAACAAGGAGGGATCAAGATCTTGTTTTTCCATCACCTCATCAACCAAAGAAGACCTAGAACCATCCACAACAACAACATCACCATTACCAACCTCCTCCAATCTAACCCAAAATCTAGCAAACCGATGCACTTCCCTAGCCATCTCCTTCTCACCACTATCAACATGAGCTAGGCAACCCATGGACACCCTACTCAAGGAATCCGCCATCACATTTTCCTTACCCGAATGATAATGCACACTCATAGCATAATATTTAATAAGTTCTAGGCGCCTTCTTTGCCTCAAGTTGAGATCTTTTTGAGTGAAGATATATTGGAGGCTCTTATGATCAGTGAACATATCAACATGAACCCCATACAAATAATGTCGCCAAATTTTCAAAGTAAATATTACGACGGCCAATTCAAGATCATGAGTAGGGTAGTTTTTTCATGCACTTTGAGTTGCGTAGAAGCATAGGCTACATCTTACCATTTTGCATTAGCATGCAACCCTAAACAACTCTGGAAGCATCACCAATACACCACAATTCCCTTAAGCTTATCCGGTAGTGACAATATAAGAGCAGACACAAGCTTATCTTTTAAGGTATGGAAGCTTCTCTCACATTCATCGGTCCACAAAAACTTAGCCTCCTTTTGAGTTAATTTCATCATAGGGGAAGCAATAGAAGAGAACCATTCACAAATCTCCAATAATAGCCTGCTAAGATCAAGAAGCTCCTAATGTCCGACGAGGTCGATCTTCTTAGGATCCACCTTAATACCATCCCCCGACACCACATGTCCTAGGAAGGCAACCTCCGTCAACCAAAATTCAAACTTTTTCATATTTAGCATACAATTTCTCCTCCCTCAATCTTTGCAACCAAACCCTCAAATGAGCCTTATTCTACTCCTCACGATGAGAATAGATCAAAATATCATCGACGAATACCACAAAAAAAGAATCAAGGTAGGGTTTGAAGACCCTATTCATAAGATCCATAAAGATGGTAGGTGCATTGGTCAACCCAAAAGACATCACCACAAATTCATAATGGCCATACCTAGTTCAGAAAGCCTTCTTCGGAATGTCACACTCCCTCACCTTCACTTGATGATACCCAGACCGAAGATCAATCTTAGAGGAATTGCTAGCCCCTTGCAATTGGTCAAATAACTCATCAATTCTCGAAAGAGGATATCTATTCTTGATGGTGACCCTATTGAGTTGTTGGTAGTCAATATACATCCTAAGGGACCCATCTTTCTTTTTCACAAACAACATCGGTGTACCCCAAGGTGATTGTCTAGGCCTAATGAACCCCTTCTCCAACGAGTCGCTCAGTTGCTCCTTCAACTCCTTCAACTCCATAGGGGCCATACGGTAAGCGGGAAGAGAAATGGGTTGAGTATTGGGGAGGAGGTCTATGCCAATATCTATTTCCCTTTTGGGAGGAACACCAAGAAGCTCATTTGGGAAGAAATCAAGAAACTCATTTACAACAGGAAGCGACTCTATGGGAAGGACTTTAGACTGCACATCCCTAACCCTCACAAGATGGTAAAAATACCCCTTAGAGATCAACTTACGGGCTTTAATGCAAGAGATAAATCTACCCTTGACCACCATATGTTGACTCTCCCCTTCAAGGATGGGTTTATTTAGAAATTAGAATTTGACCCTACGGGTTCTATAATCAATAGAAGCATAGTATGCTTGCAACCAATCCATCCCAAGAATAGTATCAAAATTAACCATGTCTAACTCAATAAGATCATAAGGCAATGTTTTATGCAAGATACAAATAAGACACTTTCATAAACTTGTCTAGCAATAATAGATGCACCAATAGGAGTAGATACCTCATATGACTCATGCAACAACTCGAGGTCAACAAGGAACTTTTTGCAACTAAGGGGCGAACAAAAGAAAGAGTGGCACCCGGATCAATCAATACACTCACATCAAAGTCAAAAATTTTCAACATACCGGTAACGACATTGGGGACCTTCATTTCATCATCATAAAGTCATTCAACTCATAAGAAATGCTTTGGACCTTCCATTCCTAAATAAACAACATCCGGTCATTTTTTCAAATACTTAGAGGGTGTATAATGCTAGTATAAAATCATGAAATATAGAGACAAAACCATGTAGAAAAATCCATTGTAAGACCATCATTCAACACCTTGCAATGCCCTCAAGCAATATACATCAAAAGCCCTCATAAAATCTTACAATAGATCGAAGATTAGAGCCCAAAACATAGCAAAGAAATCACAACATTACATAGCTTTAACATAGTGCATAGTGAATTTCATAATAAGCAAGACCTATTTGTAAATCAACTTTAAATCATGCAATTTGAGTAAAAGGAGTCTTGGGTATTATGGGTGAAAGGAACCCATGAAAGAAACTCACATATCTTAGCTCGGATATGAACTTGGTGAAGATTAGAGATGGAGACGTGAAGCTTGAAGAAGAACCTTTAAGGAAAACCTTCGCTTAGATAAGGGTTTGAGTCATGAATTATGGAGTGAAAATATTGTTAAGTGTTTGAGTGAGTATTGGGGAATGTTTAAGATGATATGAGGGTGAAATAAGGCTAAATATAGGTAAAAATACGTTTGGGAACACTTAGGCCGAAGACCCAAAAGTCTTGGACCGCATAGAAAATAATTGGGCAGAAACTACATATGGAGATTGAATCAACACATGTCCGCGATGAAGGCGCGTCGCGGTACCATTGCTTACAGACACTAGATAAACAATTTTTAGAAAATTCAAATTGCTATCCACTTGCTCTTCAATCCAGGTTAGACCTTATATCCCCTAATTTTGACCCATTAAACAATCATATGAAGTCAAATTTTCAATATCACGCATGAATTTTGAGATATATGGAATTTAAAATTTTAGGCATTTCGAGGCACATTTTTGGACACTTGTTGGGGTCGTTTCAACATCTCCCCCTTGGGAACAATCGTCCTCGAATGTTAAAGAAACATACAAGAGAAGAGTAATCATAAGGAGATCAGCCCCAACACGAGTGCAACAATACACTTTAAACACCATTTTTAAAATTTCAACATAAGTGTAAAATCATTATAAACTTGCCAACTTAAACATGGATTCATATGAATGTCACAGGGCTCAAACCTAAGACTTAGAACCATAGAAATAGACTTGATGTGTTATCATAAGCTTAAATAGAATGAAAGAGATACAAATACTTCTTCTCCATGCTCGCACTGGCTCCCCATGAGACACATATGAATAGACGACTCCACCAAAAAGGCCTTGACGAACACCACATCAATATTATTCAACTTCTTCACTCATCTATCCACACCTCCACTGGGACCTTCTCCTAAGTCAACCTATCCTCCACATCATCCACCATCTCAAAGGGTTCGATAGAACTAAAGCCAACAACACATCTCCTCAACCTAGAAACATGAAGAACCGAACAAACCATAATCATATCCTTAGGAAAATCCCAACCATATGCAACCTTACCAACTTCCTCTATACTCTAAAAGGACTCATAACCATACCTCATTTGTCAACCTTAAACATACCTATTCTACTTGTTGCCATGAACCACCATCTCCCCCTTGGGAGATATCCTCCACTCAACCATCTTTCCACCTAAAACTTCAAACTCTAATAAGGTGGAATCAAGGCCTTGCTTAAACTAGACCTCCTCAACTAAAGAAGATTTGGCACCATCAAGAATACTACACCACCATGCTCAACTTCCTCCAACCTAACCTCCAATCTAGCCAACCGATGGACCTCTCTAGTCACCTCCTTATCACCCTCATCCATATATGCTAGGCTACCCATAGACACCCCACTTGGAGCATCAACCACAATATTAGCCTCAACGAGGACATATAATGCACACTCGTATCATAATCTTTAAGGAGTGCTAACCAGCCTTTTGTTATCCTCAACTCGCACCTATCATATTAAGCAAACCACCTCTCATCCTCCTAAGACTTGCAACACTACCCATAAATAATTCACAAGCTCTAAATAAATCAATACTTCATTACTAGAGACCACCACAGACATGTCGAGGTAGGGTTTTAAGACCCTATTCAAGAAAACCATAAACATAGCCGGTGCATACGTCAGCCAAATAACTCCACCAATGCTAACAAAGCTCACGCCTACTCCAAAAAGATACTTATGGATATCACCTACCCTAATCCTTACTTGAGGACAAAAACCGAACCAAAGATCAATCTTAGAAAAGTGACTAACCCATTATAGTTGAAATGACCCAAAAAAAAGTGCTCGAACAACGTGCCATGGAAGTGCCTGGAATCTTGTTTTCCATATATCTAAAAATCTATTTATTATTTTGAAAATCCAACTTTATATTCTTGTTTAGGGGGTCAAATTGAGTGGGAATTGTGTCTAAACCAAATTCTAGAGCAACCGTATCAAAATTCAAAAATCAAAAAATACGCTATCTAGGAGGATCCATTTTGAAGGGGCATATCTCTTAGAACACAATGAACAGGGTAGACCACGACCTACCAACTGAAATCCATTTCAATTAGCTTTGTAATGCACTCTCTGTCTTACCTCATTCTGAGTTCGGATGAAAGATTTGTGCCCATTTTTGTAAAACATGCCCGTGCAACAAAATTCAATTTCCAGTGAGCAGTCCGTTTTGGTCTTATTTTCTCTTGACTTCGGTCCAAGACTTTTAATTCTTGGGCCTAAGGGTTCCCACACTTGAAAATCTATATACTTAGCCTTATTTCAGCCTCATATCATCCTAAATATTCTCAAAACTCACTCAAATATTTAGACTCATATTTCACTCTAAATTTAAGTCCCAAACTCAAGACCAATCTTGAGGATTTCTTCAAGGATTTCACTCAAGCTTTAAGTCTCCATTAAAAACTTCTTGAACAACCTCTCCAAAGCTTAGGTATGTGGTTTTAAATCATTGGCTCCTACACCCATGGTATTTAAACCCTGTTTTACTTTATATTGCGCAATTTAAAGTTGATATTAAATGTGGGTCTTGTATATTAAGAAATTTACTGTACATTGATTTTAGTTCATGAAAGCAAAGTTTTTTTAGCATGTTTTGATCTTCAAATGGATCTAATACTGGAATTGATTAGGGGTTTTGAAGTGAATGCCTTGGGGATTTTGCAAGGTGTTGATTAAAGGTTATACCACTGATTTTTTTGAATGATTTCATCTCTAAATTGAATGGTCTTATACCCCTATTATACACCTACAAGTGTTTTGATAAAATATCCGGTTATGGTTTCTTGAGGAATTAAAGGTCCAAAGCATGAGATATGATATGAATAATGATATAATGATAAAATGAGCTTATGCACATGGTAAATTCTATATAAAGTATTGCATTGGACCATAATCAACTGAGGTATGGGTTTGTACTCATGAACCATATCAGGAGTTAGTACTTCACCACCTAGGATGATTGGAGTGTGACCATCATCAATCGAGTTGGGGGTTTGTACTCATCAACCATGTGAGGTGTTAGTACTTCACCATCTAGGATTATTAGGGTATGACCATCATCACTCGAGTTGGGGGTTTATACTCATCAACCATACGAGGAGTTTATACTTCACTGCGGTAGGATGATTAGGGTGTGACCAACATCAACCATGTGAGGGGTTTATACCTTACCACCTAGGATTATGGGGTGTGACCATCATCAATCAACAAAGGTTTGAAAGCTAGCTTGGTCTCTTCTTTACATATGATATCTTATATGAGCATGATTTACTTACGCATGTTTTACTTATGCATTGATCATACATGTCATATTGTTGTATTATGCCTATTGCCTACCGTTATGCATTTTGGATTATGATGCCTATCTATTGTTGCATTGCATCCCACATACATAGTATATTCGAATGTACTAATGTATACTCTTGCCTACATGATATTACTATGTAGGGACCGGAGCTCCTATTGATTCTTCTTGTGGCTAGATGGATTGTTCAAGTTACACTTTGGTGAGTCCTCTATTCCAGGGACAAGGACTATTCTCTCACACTATGTATTAAGATTCTCTTTACTTCATCATTTACTTATGACTATGAGGGTGAGCCTAGTTGTATGTATTAGCCCTCGCCATTATCGATGTAGTAGAGGTATTGTTGGACAAAGCTATGTATTTATGGCATGAGTTGATTCTATTATCTTTTGACTCTATGCTATGACAAGTTCTCTTTTAGTCCCCTTTTCCCTTATGTCCATTCTTCAAATGTCATTTAATTGTTCCGCGACCAAGGATATGTAATGATATGCTATGAGGCTTGTTTGGTGTTCCTTCAGGTTCCCTATTCGTCGGTCATGTCTAGCCCCTGGGCTTGAGTCGTGACAAAGATGGTATCAAAGCACTAGGTTGTTAGATCCTCACAGTCCAACACACTATATAAATTAGAGTCTTATTCATGGTTCTGTTGTGTACCACAACTATGAGTAGGAGGCTATGAGAGAGTTGAGGAAATATTTTCCTTCTTTATGGTCTATGTCGTGCTTTAGAAGTGAGATAGGGCTTTCCCCTCTAATGAATGTTCTTTGCTCTTCTAGTTGATCAAGCCTCTTCAAAGAGGAATGTGAAGGAAGGTAAGTAAAAGGTTTTGATTTTGATATATTCGAGTTTCACTATTTCTTCTCTCTTCTTTTAGTTGATGATGGGGCTTCTTGTGTGCCTTGAGTTGTGATGTGAACCTTCGGTATTTATCTCTTGGTTTGGTATATTGTTGCGAAAAAGTTCATAGGTATTGATCTAGGTTTGTATTGTGTTAGGTCTTGCTTTGTGGCTTGTTGGAGTTGGCGTAGTGGATTTTGATGTCATACTAGAGCAGGAATGGTTGCATGCATGTTGTGTCATCAAGGATGGTAGGACTCGTAGAGTTAGATCCTGAATCCCTAA
>JAABOM020081479.1:0-31806 GCA_011800125.2 Solanum clarkiae | reverse complement strand
TTGGGCTGCCTATTTTTCAACTTTCCCTTCACTTAGTTTTGGGCCCAATTTGTTAAGTGTGTTGTGATGTTTTTGGGACCTTTTTGCTATAATTCTTTGGCTGAAAATATAGCCCATTTATGATGCTAAAACATTGGCCAAAGTCACACCCTTAACACGGACTTTATTCACAATCGAACTTGGACAAATTCGACGTCGAGCCTCATATCCGTTTAACTACCCAATTTAAGCTAAGGAAGTAGGTGACTCACCTACTTGCTTACTAAGTCCTACAAGCATCTTAATTCTCTTACTTCATTTTAAGGCCATAATCTTCTCAATTCGACACAAAACATGTATACACACGATTCTCTTAAGCGTTAAACGCACATATAGTCCATTAACACGAGATTCAAGCACTTTTCAAAATTAGCGCTAATTTGACCAAACCATATTATATTTCATTTGACTTGTATTGTAAGGTGTGGGGTGTTACATATGAAAACTATGAACTATGATGAACTTTTGAGATGGATATCATGATACTGAAATTAGGGGTTTTGTTACAATATTGGTGGGTTGATTTAGAATTAATTTTACTCTTCTCGTTATACTCTTGAGTTGCATGATTTGAAAAAAGTATCTTGAACCCACTAAGTGTTTGATGAACTATTACATGATTTATAAGTCAAGTGACTTCATGATGATTAAGGGCTTTCAAGCATGCATTTAATTCATGAAAAGTATCCATGTTTTTACTAGTGTCAAGTTGAGCCCTATTTCAAGATTTTAACCTCCTGTGAGTCATTCATGTTAAGGCAAGGGATCATGTATGATTATTATTTACTTTTATGTTCAAGTTAGGCTCACTAGTAGAGGTCAAGCATGTGAATGAGTTGCTCATGTCATGTTATCATGTTTTTTTACAATTTATTCAAGTTATGACTATTTCAAATATTCCATGGGATTAGACTTAGCATCGACTAAGGCTTAAGATGGGTGCTGGACTCAAGGGGTCCTTATATAAAGTCTTTAGTCTCTAAACTATGTGCCACCATAGGATTATGTATTTATCCTTTCTATACTATTAGATCCATCTAGTTCATGTTATCATGTTTGGTTTCCCTTGGCAAGTAGACCACACTTCGCCTGGGGTATCATGCTTTAGATTCCAAGTTTTTGCTGCTCGATCTATGTCGGTTAAGGTCTCCTCCCACATATGTATATTATCATGTGCAAGTTGAATGTTCTTCATGCAAGTTTTATTTCAAGCATTCATCACACATGACATAGTGAGATTGTATCCATTGTCTATATTTTATGCATTTTGAATATATTGAATGTCTTTGTTTTATTGCAACCTACATCTTAGTTCATTCAAATGTACTAACGCATACTCTATGCCCATATGATATCACCTGTCATGACCCGAACCTAGGACCTAGTCATGAACGACGAATAGGGTACCTGAAGGAACCCCAAACAAGCCTCTTTGCATATCATTACACATCCTTGGTCGCAGAAGCAATTAAAATAACAAGATAAGATATATAAAAGGGGAAAAAGGGGCTAAGGGACATCTTTGATACTATAACAACAATAAGCAAGAGAGTCAAGGCTCATAGCATGATTACACCACATGTCCAATAATACCTCTACTACATATATAAGAGCGGGGGCCAAGACAAGCAACCGGGATCACCCTCATGGTCATAAGTATACAGTAAACGAAAGAGAGTCTTAACATAACATAAGAGAATAGTCATTGCCCCCGAAATGGAAGACTCACAAAGGCTAAATTGAACAATCCGTCTAGCCACGAGAAGAATCAATAGGAGCTCCGGTTCCTACAGTAACATCATGTAGGCATAGAGTATGCGTTAGTACGTTTGTATGTACTAAGTATGTGGGATGCAAGGCAACAAGAGATAGGCATCATAACCAAAAGCATAATAATAATAAGCAATGAATAGCATAACAACAATATGAAATGAATGAATGATGCGTGAAGTAAAACATGCTTACAATTCATTCAACTCATATAGATCATAATACATAAGTGTGGGAAGAGACCTCAACCGACAACATAAGACTAAGCAAGCTATAACTCGGTTCCCAATGTCAACCCTACACTGGAAGAAAAGGGGAAGTTACTTGCCAAGGTAAACCTCCTAATGACTATGTGGATCCACTAAGCCTTTTGAACTGGGTACTCACCTATAGTTTTTGGACTCGGGTACTCGTCTCAAGCCCTCATATTTAGGGTTCTCGCCTCTTAGAGATTTGGGGACTCGCCTCTAATTCCTTTACCTATGATGGCATGTAGTTTTAGGACTTGGGAACTTGCCTTTAGTCCACTCGGTGCTAAGTCTAATCCCACAGAATATACATAAGATAATCATACTTCAATAACTTTCCATAAACATAGAGACATGGCACGAGTAGCTCTTAACATCATTAAGCTCATGTAGTGAGCTTAACTTCAATCATAAGAATAGATCATCATCAACCATCCTTTCATTATCATCAAACATCAAAGGCTCAAAAGAGGTATGATCTTAGAAAAAAGGCTTAATCCAGGCCTACAACATCATCAATATTTTCATGACTTCAACACATTTTTAGAAAACTCATAATCATCGGTCACTTGAATCATAACTCAACTAATAGATAATCAAAACTTACAGAATCCTTAAAAAGACATTTTATCAAACGCTTCGAGGGTATGTAATGTTAGTGTAAAACTATGCAATTCAAGAGTAAAATCATGCGAGAAAATTCATTGTAGAAACATCAATCAACACCTTGCAACACCCACAAGCAATATACATCAAAACCCCTCATCAAATCTTATATTAGATCTAAGATTTATAGCTTGAAACATGCTAAAACAATCATACTTTTATAAACTCGAAATCACTATACAGTGAAATTTATAATAATCAAGACTCATAAGTAAATCAATATTTAAATCATGCAATTTAAGTAAAAAGGAGGCTTAGGCACCATTGGTGGAAGGATCCAATGCCTCAACGCCACATACCTTGAAGAATTTCTTGAAAAAGACTTTAATGGAGACTTGAAGCTTGAAAGAATTCCTTAGATTCAGATGAGGGTTTTGAGAATTGAATTTGGGAGTAAATAATTGGCTAAGTGTTTTGGTGAGTATTGGGGAATTTTTTTGGATGATATGAGGGTGAAATAAGGCGAAGTATACGTAATTTCAAGTGTGGGAACCCTAAGACCCAAGATTTAAAAGTGTTGGACAAAAAAAATAAAACAAGCACCAAAAACAATAAAGGCGCATAGCGGAAGCGACACAAATTTGCCTCTGCCAATTGCATTTCTGCATAAATGAGTTGCACGAAAATAGCATAACTCCTTCAGTCGAACTCAAAATGAGGTGAAACTAAGTGTATTTGAAAGTTCATTCAAAGAGATTTAAGTTGATAGGTTGTGTGGGCTATCCAATTCTTTGTGTGCTAAGAATATGTTCCTTTAAATTTGACCCTCCTAAATTGTATTTTTGCGATTTTTGAATTTTGATATGGTTGCTCTAAAATTTGGGTTAGACTCATTTTTCAATCAATTTGACCCATTGAACAAGAATATGAAGTCGAATTTTTGAAATAACGAATGAATTTTTAGATATATGGAAATTTCAATTCTGGGCACTTTCGAGGCACATTTTCGGGCACTTTTTGGGGTCATTTCATCTCCATGTAGGAACCAGGGCTCTTTTTTATCATCCTCCTCTATGTGGCTAGTTTAGTTCTCCAAGAATGCTTTTGGTGAGTGCTCAACTCCGAGGACAATATCTACTTATATTCATGCTATATTGAGACTTGTTCCTTATGTTGGATACTTATTATTATGAGGGTGATCATGGGAAGTGTCTTGGCCCCTGCTCCATTCTAAAGTAGAAGTTTTGTTGGATACTAAGTTTGCATATGCTTTGAGCTTCCCTTTTTATACTTGACTCTTGTTGATGTTCATTTTCATTTCCGCAACCAAGTATGTGTGTACAAGATATGCTAAGAGGCTTGTTTGGGTTGTCAGGACTTCCCTTTCACCGTGTCACGTCTAGGCCTTAGGCTTGGATCGTGACATCAACCCACTAATATTGTAGTAAAACTCCCATATTTTAAGAAAGTACTACATTTCAAAATATATAGGGAAAATAATTAGTTTAAATCATTCTTAATCAATCTACCATGATAGTATACGTCATCTTTCAAAATTTGGACATGGGAGCATGAAATCCATCTTAATATCAAACCCCAACAATATTTTGGCATAAAACATCATTTCCTGCAAAACCTATATAGAGGACAGATGAATAATACATACTAATATCATCATAAACAAGAGTTCATAAAAACCCCAAAAATAATCCATAAATACCATATAATACTTTACTTCATTATAATGCTCAAAATAAACCATAATCGTAATACCATATTCGAGAGTTCATTAATAACTATAAAGAATCATAAACTTCATGTAGCAAGAAAGGAGAAATGGTTGGACTTGTGGGAAGGAAGGCTCCCACAATCAAACCCACATACCTAAACTTTGAGGTTTCTTGAAGAAAATTGGAGATTTGGGGCTTGATTTGGATTCTTGAATTTCAATGTTGATCCTTGGGATTTCTTGAGATTGAATGGAATATTGGGTGATGTTTTGGAGAGAATTTTAAGAGGATTTTCAGGTTCATAGGGTTGAAAATGTCTAAGGAAAATGAAACAACCCAAAAAAGTGCCAGAAAATGTACCTCAAAAAAACACATAATCATAATTTCTATACATCTCAAATTCCGTACATGACATAAAAAATATGACTTCATATTCTTGTTCAGGGGAAAAATTAAGTGGAAAATGGGGATAATCCCGATTTTAGAGAAACCATAGCAAAATTTAAAATTTCAAAGTTTGAGGATTCCAGTGATCAAGTGTGCCCCAGGCGCGACGCGCCAGGGGTGCGGAGAGGTGTAATTTTTGGCCAGTTTTCTTGTTCAGATCCAAGGACTTTGGATCTTGGGCCTAAGTCCCCCCATGCGTAAAAACATCTATACTTAGTCATTTTCAATCCCATATCATTAAAGACATTCCCCAAAAACCTCCCTAACACTTAGCCAAATATTTCATCCAAATTCAAGTATCCCAAACTCATTCCGGATCGCAAAAAATTCATTCAAGCTTCAAGATCTCATTCAAATATAAGTCAAGCTTATTCATTGTCATTAAAGACCATTATGGGTCCCCTACATCAAGCCAAGTTCAAAGGAATTTTCGTTGGCTAAGTTTTGCATAAGTACTGGTAGGAGGGTCAATTTTAAAGAGGCATATATCTTAGCACACAAAGAACAGGTGACCCACGACCTATAAAATTAAAGTTCTTTGAATTAGCTTTCCAATTCACTTGGTTTCACCTTATTTAGAGTTCAAATGAAGACGTTATGCCCGTTTTCATAGAACTCGTCTATGTTGGGGTATATACGGGCTTTGGCCAAATTCCATTTCATTAATATCATTTCGTAAATTTAGTTATTTCTATTGGTCTTTTGGAGATTTATATGCTATCTTAATACTTCCTAAAGACCTAAACCCTACTCCTAAAGATCAAATTCACTCCTTCCAAATGGAATACACTCTCAACATCCCCCAAGAACCTCTACCAAACACGAATAAGAATTCAAGGAAACTCAAGAACAAGTTGTGGATTTCAGGACTCCATTCCAAGATTAAAGCCTTTCTCAACTCAATTTCAAGAAATTCAAGGTCTAAGGCATGTGGGTTTCATTCATGGGTTCCTTTAACCCATGAAGCCCAATCTCCCTTTTTATGAAAATTGCATGATTTCAATTTGTATTTCTTATGGGTATCTATTGTTCTGAAATATGTTAGGGTTTTGTCAAATATTGTTGATTATGCATAAATATCTATTTTGAACTTATACTATGAAGTGATCTTTTGTCTTTTGAGACTATACATGATTCAAGCTATGAAATATATAAATTATTTTGAAGTTTTGATATGATTTACAAGTTACCAGTGATGGGGTTTTATCAGGATGTTGGTGGGCTGATTTACATGATTTTAAGATGCATTGATTTCACTATTTCATGATCTATACTCTTGCATTTTGTATGATTTGAACATGTCCTCATATGTGCCTATCAAGTGTTTGATAAAATTCCAAGTTAAGAAATTCTCAAGATATGTACATGTTTTGCAAGTCAAGTGAATTCATGATGAATATGGGATATAAAGTATGTTATGAATTCATGAAATTATCTATGATTAGGCAAGTATGAAGCTAAGCCCTTTTTCAAAAATTATACCTCTTGTGAGCCTTTTGATATCAATGCAAGAACAATGTTTGATGATGATTTATTCTTATGTTTTGAAGTTGCGCTCACCATTACAGGTCAAGGATGTTTAAGAGCTACTCTTGTCATCATTCTATGTTTCTCATAAGTTATTAAAGTTATGATTATTCCAATTATTCTAGGGGATTAGGCTTAGCACCGATGGATGAAAGGTTTGCTCTCTTTCCTTGAACTATGTGCCACCATAGGACTATGTTATACCTTTGCAATACTAGTACATCCATTTAGTGCACTTTCTCTTTAAGTTCTTCTCGAAATGGGATGGGCTCCTGTAAGGTGAAACTAGTGATGAAATCCTTTACGAAATGGGATGGGCTCCCGCAAGGAAGGTCACTTCTCTTAAATAGGATGGGCTCCTGCAAGGTGAAGTATGGTTTACCCTGGCAAGTTAGATCACCTCTTTATCGGTGAGGGCTAATCATCAGGATTCTAAGTTGTAGCTCCCTTGGTCTTATTCTATGTCGGTTGAGGTCTCTTCCCACACTTATGTATTATGCTCTATACAAATTGAATAAGTTGCAAAGCATGATAGACTTAAACATTGATCATATATGCCATATTGCTATTATGCTATCTATTGCTTATTATTATGCATTTTGACTATGTTGCCTATCTCCTGTTACATTTTATCCTACATACTTAGTACATTCAAATATACTAATGCATACTCTAGCCTACATGATGTTACCATGTAGAAAACGGAGCTTCACTTGATCATCATCCTTCTCCGTGTGGCTAGTAATATCTACTCAAGCAAGTTGGTGAGTCCTCAATTCCAAGGACATAATTCTGTCGATCATGCTATGTATTGACTCTTCTTATGTTGGAAACTTATGATTATGAGGGTGAGTCCAGTTGCTTGTCTTGGCCCCTGCTAAGTTCTATGTCTAGAGGTGTTGTTGGATAAGTTATGTATTATGCTTGAGTTTTAACTCATCTATGTTATTTAAGTACTAAACTATCTTTCTTAGTCCCAATTTCCCTTGTTTATGTTTTCTCTTGTTATTTATTCTTGCTTTCGCAACCAAGAATGTATGTATGATATCCTAATAGGCTTGTTTGGGGTTCCTTCTGGTTCCCCATTCGCTATGTCACGTCTACGCCTAGTTTGGATCATGAAAAACTAGGTATCAGAGCATTAGGTTGTTACTGGTGCTTAGGGTCTAACACACCGCGTCGATTAGAGTCTTATCCAAGGTTGTGAAGTGCGCCATGACTATGAATAAGAGGCTATGAGGCATTTTAGGAAATGTTTCCTTTCTTCTTACCTTATGTTGTGCTATAGGAGTTAAGGTAAATTTTTCCCCTAACTTAAACAACCCCAAAAAGTGCTCGAAAATGTGCCTCGGAAGTGCCTGGAATAATAATTTTCATATATCTCAAAATCCATGTGTGATATCGAAAATTAGACTTCATATTCATGTTCAAGGAGTCAAATTGAGTGGGAAATGGGTCTAACACCGATTTAAGAGCAACCATAGCAAAATTTGGAAATCTCAAAATGCAATTTCCAGTGTGCATCCGCGCCCCTGGTGCGACGCGCCAAGGGCGCACTGCAGTGCATTTTGGGCACTGTTTTTCCATCTTGGTCCAAGACTTTTGGATCTTGGGCTAAGTGTTCCCATGCATGAAAATACCTATACTTAGTCTTATTTCACCCTCATATCATGCAAGATATTCCCAAATACTCTCTCAAACACTTAGATAACATTTCCTCCTCAAATTTCAAGTCCTAAAACTCATCCGGATCTTATGATTCTCATTCGAGCTTCAAGTCTCCATCTCAATCTTCTTCAAGGATTCTCCAAAGTTGGAATGTGAGTTTCTTTGATGGGTTCCTTTCACCCATGATGCCAAGCTTCCTTTTACCTAAAATAGCATGATTTAAAGTTGGTTTACTCATGGGTCTTACTTATTATGAATTTCACTGCACACTATGTTGGATTCATGAAATTATGATTGTTTAAGCATGTCTTGAGCTATAAATCTAAGATCTATGGTGAGATTTGATGAAGGGTTTTGATGTACATTTCTTGAGGGTGTTACAAGTATCTAATGATGGTTTTACACTGAATTTTCTAGCATGATTCCATTCTTGAATCGCATGATTTTACACTAGCACTACACACCCGCCAAGTGTTTGATAAAATGTCCGATTGTGATTTCTTGATGAATTGAAGGTCCAATGCATGTCTTATGAGTTGAGTGACTTTATGATGATGAAAGGAACGTATATATCCAATATTCTCCTATATAGTGTTGGAATGTGACCATGCATCACTTGGGGGGTTAATAGCCCGGATAACCATGTCGAGGGGTTTGTACCTTGATACTGATAAAGGGGTTGTACATTGATAACTGGGTTGAGAGGTTAGTTCCGCAATCACCAGGGGTGGTTGGTGCAACTATCCACTAACCAATCAAGGGGTTCGTTCCTTGATAACCGGGTTGAGGGGTTAGTTCCTCAATCACTAGAGGTGGTAGGGTGCGACTATCCCCCAACCAACCAAAGGGGTTTTTACCTTGATAACCTACGAGTTTTATAATGTTGGTATCTTCTTACACTTTATATTATATTCTATGTAAGTATTTTTTACGTAAGCATTGATCATACATGCCATATTGTTGTTATGCTATCTATTGCTTACTATTATGCATTTTGACTATGATGCCTATCTCTTTTGCATTGCATCCTACATACTTAGTACATTAAAACGTATTAACGTATACTCTATGCCTACATAATGTTATCATATAGGAATCGAAGCCCCACTTGATCATCATCCTCCACGTGGCTAGTGCAATCTCTCTAAAGCTAGTTGGTGAGTCCTCCATTCCGGGGACAATGTTTATGTACATATGTTATTATTGACTCTCTTTCTTTATTGTATATTTTGACTATGAGGGTGAGCCTAGTTGCTTGTCTTGGCCCCTACTAAGTTCTTTGGTTAAAGGTATTGATGGACATGTTATGTATAATGCAATGAGCTTTGACTGTCTCTTGACTCTTGATGTTTATGATATAAAAGTTGTCCCTTAGCTCCGGTTAACCCTATTTACTATCTCCTATTATATTTTATTGCTTTCGCGACCAAGGATGTGTAATGATTTGTTAAGAGGCTTGCTTGGGGTCCCGTCAGGTTCTCCATGCATCGTATCACGTCTAGGCCCTAGGCTTGGATCGTGACAAACTTGGTATCAGATCAATTGGTTGTTAATGGTCCTCGGCATCAAACACACTGCATCGATTAGAGTCTTCTTCATGGTTGTGTTGTCTACTACAACTATAAGTAAAGGGCTATGAGACGTTTTAGGAAATATTTTCCTTCTTTATGTTCTAAGTCATGCTATAGAGTTGAAATAAGATTCTCCCCTAATGATAGTTTGTTGCTATGTTAGATCATGCCTAACATAAGAGGAAGAAGAGTCCGCACTCCCGAGGAACAACCGACTCATGCTGAGCTCCGAGATGCTCTCGTTTTGCTTGCACAAGTTGTGGCTAATCAAGCCAATCAAGGGGCCCAAGCCCCTCATGCTCCTACATGGCATTTCGGCTGAGAGACTTCATGCGGATGAATCCCCCAGAATTCTATGGTTCAAAGGTGGATGAGGACCCTCCAGAGTTCATTGATGAGGTCTACAAGGTTTTGTCTGTTATGGTTGTTAGATCAGAAGTGAAGGCAGAGTTGGCGGCTTACCAACTCAAGGGTGTGGCACAAATATAGTTTAATCAATGGAAGGAGGAGAAGGGAATCAACGATGTGGTGCTTTGGGAGGAGTTCAAGGCATCTTTCCTTAATCGATTCTTCCCTCTTGATGGTGGAATTTATGAATTTGAGACAAGAGTTGTGAGGGAGTATGCCCTCAAGTTCAATCAACTCTCTAAATATGCTCCCCACTTGGTGGTCAACTGAAGGTCTAGAATGAATAAATTTGTGATGGGGGTATCCGACTTGGTGAGTGAGGAGTACCAGTCCACTATGTTGATTAGATACACTAATGCATATTGTGGGTGTGGAGAAGTTGGTCATAAAAAGATTGATTGCTCTCGTAACCGCAAAAGGGTAAGGAGGTCCGTCCATAAATTGCAAATTCAGTTCCTTTGTGAAGAGGTGGTCAACAAGGTGGTTCCCCAAGGCACATTCCATTTTATGCTTTGTATTGGAGGCAAGGGGTTGATGAGGTGTCCGATGTTGTTACCGGTACGTTAAAAGTCTTTGATTTTAATGTGTATGCATTGATTGATCCGGGTGCCACTCTTTCTTTTGTTACCACTTTTGTTGCCAAACAGTTTCATGTTGAGCCTGAATTATTGTTGAGTCATATGAGGTGTCTACTCCTATTGATGCATCTATTATTGCTAGAAAGGTCTATAGAATTTGCCTCATTTGCATCTTGCATAAAATATTGCCTTGTGATCTTGTTGAGTTAGATTTTGTTGATTTTGTTGTCATTCTTGGGATGGATTGATTGCATGTATACTATTCCCCTATTGATTGTAAAACCCGTCCTCGAGTGGGAGAGTCATGATGTGGTGGTCAAAGGGTAGGTTCATCTCTTACATTAAATTCCGCAAGTTGATCTCTAAGGTGTGTCTTTATCATCATGTGATGGTTAGGGGTATAGAGTCTAAACTCCTTCCCATAGAGTCAGTTCCGGTGGTAAATGAGTTTCTTGATGTCTTTCCAAATGACCTTCCCGGTGTTCATACTAAAAGGGAAATAAATTTTGGTATAGACCTCCTCCCCGATACTCAACCCATTTCTATTCCCCCTTATCGTATGGCCCCGATGGAGTTAGAAGAGTTGAAGGAGCAATTGAGGGATTTGTTGGAGAAGGGTTTTATTAGGCCTAGCCAATCATCTTAGGTGCACCAGTGTTGTTTGTGAAGAAGAAAGATGGGTCTCTTAGAATGTGTATTGACTACCGGCAACTTAATAGGGTCACCATTAATAATAGGTATCCTCTTCCAAGGATTGATGATTTGTTTGACCAAAGGGGCTAGCCACTTCTCTAAGATTGATCTTCAGTCCGAATATCATCAAGTGAAGGTGAGGGAGTGTGATATTCCTAAGATGGCCTTATGGAGTAGGTATAGTCATTTTGAGTTTGTGGTGACGTCCTTTGGGTTGACCAATGCACCGGCTATCTTCATGGATCTTATGAATAGGATCTTCAAACCCTACCTTGATTCGTTTGTTCTGGTGTTCATTAATGATATTTTGATCTATTCACATAGTGAGGAGGAGCATATGGGCCATTTAAGAGTAGAGCTACAAAGATTGAGGGAAGAGAAGTTGTATGCTACGTATGAAAAATGTGAATTTTGGTTAAAAGAGATTGCCTTCCTAGGTCATGTGGTGTCGGGGGATGGTATGAAGATGGATCCTAAAAAGATGGATGTGATAAGAAATTGGCCTAGACCATTGACCCCGTCGGATATTAGGAGCTTCTTGGGCTTAGCGAGTTACTATTGGATGTTTATGAGTGGGTTCTCTTCTATTGCTTCTCGTATGACCAAGTTGACTCAAAAGAAAGAAATTTTTTGTGGACGGATGATTGTGAAAAGAGTTTTCAAACATTGAAAGATAAGCTTGTGTTTGCTCCTATTTTGTTTCTACTAGAAGGCCAAGAAGCATTTGTGTATTGTGATGCTTCCCGGGTTGGTTTGGGTTGTGTGTTGATGCAAAATGGTAAGGTGATAGCCTATTCTTCTAGGCAACTCAAGGTGCATGAAAAGAACTATCTTACCCATGATCTTGGACTAGCCACCGTAGTATTTGCATTAAAGATATGACATCATTATTTGTATGGGATGCATGTTGATGTGTTTACCGATCATAAGTGTCTCCAATATGTATTCACCCAAAAATATCTCAACTTGAGGCAAAGAAGGTGGTTAGAACTTTTTAAAGATTATGATATGAGTGTGCATTATCATCTCGGTAAGGCTAATGTTGTGGAGGATGCTTTGAGTAAGGTGTCTATGCATAGCCTAGCTCATGTTGATGATGGTGGAAAAGGGGTGGCTAGAGAGGTCCACCAGTTGGCTAGATTGGGAGTTAGGTTGGAAGAGGGTGATGATGATGGTGTTGTTGTTGATGGTTCTAAATCCTCATTAGTTGAAGAGGTGAAAGCTCAGCAAGATCTTGATCCCTCCTTGTTAGAATTGAAGGCCTTGGTAAAAGGGGGGTAAGGTGGAGGTTTTCTCCCAAGGGGGAGATGGTGCCCTTAGATACCAAGTAGGTTGTGTGTGCCTTGTGTTGATGGCTTGAAGGAAACAATTCTTGATGAGGCTCATGGTTCATCTTACTCTATTCACCCCGGGTCTACTAAGATGTATATAGATTTGAGAGAGGTGTATTGGTGGAGAGGCATGAAGAGGGACAATGCCAAATTTGTCTCCAGTTGCCATAGTTGCCAACAAGTCAAAGCCGAGCATCAAAGGCCAGGTGGCCTAGCCCAAGACATAGAGACTCATACTTCGAAGTGGGAAGAGATTAATATGGATTTTGTGGTTGGGTTGCCCAAGACTAGAAAGGGTTTTGAGTACATTTGGGTTGTGGTTGATAGGATGACCAAATCGGCTCACTTTCTACCGGTTAAGACTACATATGGGACTGAAGATTATTCTAGGTTGTACATTCATGACTTGGTGAGGTTGCATGGGGTTTCTTTGTCCATCATATCAGATCGTGGTGCTCAATTCACTTCACACTTTTGGAGGTCCTCCTTCCCAAGAGGTCTTGGAACTAAGGTAAAACTTAGTACAAACTTTCACCCTCAAATAGATGCCAAGCCGAAAGAACTATCCAAACACTTGAGGACATACTTAGGGATTATGTATTGAAGCTTAAGGGTAGTTGGGATGATCATCTTCCATTGATTGAGTTTCCTATAACAATAAATATCATCTAGCATCGGAATGACTCCTTTTGAGGCTTTCTATGGAAGACGTAGATGACCGATTGGGTGGTTTGAGGTTGCAGAGGTGGCTTTGTTAGGTCCAGATCTGGTTATGGATGCCATGGAGAAGGTAAGGATGATTAGAAAAAGGTTGAAAAGAGCCCAAAATCACTAAAAAGTCTTATGCTGATATGAGAAGGAGGGAGCTTGAGTTTAAGGTTGGTGATTGGGTCTATTTGAAAGTATCACCCATGAAGGGTGTGGTTCATTTTGGTAAGAAGGGTAAGTTAAGCCCTAGATATGTGGGTCTTTATAGGGTGATTAGGAGGATTGGTAAGGTGGCCTACAAGTGGGATTTGGCCAGTGAAATGGAAATGGTTCTTCCAATCTTTCATGTGTCTATGTTGAGGAAGTGTGTGGGTGACCCTAATGCTATTGTGCCTCTTGATGTTGTTTGGGTAGTTGAAGACAACTTGACATATGAAGAGGTTCCAGTAGAGATCTTTGATAGACAAGTGTAGAACAATGATGTTGCTTCCGTTAAGGTCCTTTGGAGGAATCAACAAGTCAAAAGTGCTACATGGGAGGCCGAAGCGGACATGCAAAAGCGATACCCTTATATTTTTCATCCTACTCAAGCCTAAGGTACTAATTCTAAGTCTTCTATATGATTTCATATCTCATGTTCCAGCCCCTAAGTCATTTGCATGCATTCATATTTATATTGACAAAGTTCATGATGATTTTACACTTATGTTGAGATTCTGCAAATGATGTTTTAAGTATATTATTGCATTCTTGTTGGGACTGATCTCTTCCTGATTACTCTTCTCATATACATTTTTTTGACATTCGGGGATGAATGTTCCGAAGGGGGAGATACTGAACGACCCCAAAAAGTGCTCGAAAATATGCCTCAGAAGTGTCCGAAATCGTAATTCAAAATCCATACATGATATCGAAAATCTGACTTCATATTCTTGTTCAGGGGGTCAAATTCAGCAGGGAATGGGTCTAACCCTGATTTAAGAGCAACCGTAGAAAAAATTAGAAATCGCAAAAATGCAATTTTCAGTGTACATCCGCGCCCCTGGTGCGACGCGCCAAGGGTGTGCTGCAGTGTATTTTGTGCACTATTTTTTCATCTCGGTCCAATACTTTTAGGTCTTGGGCCCAAGTGTTCCCATGAGTGAAAATACCTATACCTAACCTTATATCACCCTCATATCATGCAAGACATTCCCAAATAGTGTCTCAAACACTTAGACAATATTTCATCGCCAAATTTCAAGTCCTAAAACTCATTCGGATCTTAAGGTTCTCATTCAAGCTTAAAGTATCTATCTCCAATCTTCTTCAAGGATTCTCTAAAGTCAAGGTATATCGGTTTCTTTCATGGATTCCTTTCATCCATGATGTCCAAGCTTCCTTTTACCTAAAATAGCATGATTTATATTTGGTTTACTCATGGGTCTTACTTATTATGAATTTCACTGCACACTAATTTGTGTTTCATGAATTATGATTTTTTTAGTATGTTTTGACTATAAATCTAAAATCTATGGTGAGATTTGATGAAGGGTTTTGATATACATTGATTAAAGGTGTTACCAAGTATCTAATGATGGTTTTTCATTGAATTTTCTAGCATGATTCCACTCTTGAATTGCATGGTTTTACACTAGGACTACACCTCCCCAAATGTTTGATAAAATATCCGGTTATGATTTTTTGAAGAATTGAAGGTCCAATGCATGTATTATGAGTTGAATGACTTTATGACGATGAAAGGAATGTATGTATACCATATTCTCTTATATAGTGTTTGAATGTGACTATGCCTGACTCGGAGGGTTAAGAGCCCGAGTACCCATGTCGAGGGATTTGTACCTTGATAATAATCAAGGGGTTGTGCGTTGATAACCGGGTTAAGGGGTTAGTACCTCAATCACCGGGGATGGTAGGGTGTGACTATCCACCAACCAATCAAGGGGTTCATTCCTTGGTAACCGGGTTGAGGGGTTAGTTCCTCAATCACCAGGGATGTAGGGTGCGACTATCCACCAACCAACCAAAGGGGTTTGTACCTTGGTAACCTAGTATTATATTCTATGCAAGTATGTTTTACATAAGCATTGATCATACATGCCATATTGTTACTATGCTATCTACTGCTTACTACAATGCATTTTGACTATGATGTCTATCTCTTGTTGCATTGCATCCTACATACTTAGTATATTCAAACGTGCTAACACATACTCTATGGCTACATGATGTTACCATGTAGGAACCGGATCCTCACTTGGTCATCCTCCTCCACGTGGCTGGTACGATCTCTCTAAAGTTAGTTGGTGAGTCTTCCATTCTTGGGACATTGTTTATGTTCTTATGTTATTATTACAACTCTCTTTCTTTATTATATATTTTGACTATGAGAGTGAGTCTGGTTGATTGTCTTGGCCCCCGCTAAGTTATATGGTTAGAGGTATTGTTGGACATGTTATATATAATGCAATGAGCTTTGATTCTCTCTTGACTCTTGATGTTTATGATATGAAAGTTGTTCCTTAGCCCCGTTTATCCCTATTTACTATCTCTTGTTGTATTTTATTGCTTCCGCGACCAAGGATGTCTAATGATATGTTAAGAGGCTTTCTTGGGATCCCTTTGGGTTCCCCATGCGTTGTATCACGTCAAGGCCCTAGGCTTGGGTCGTGACACTAACGATTGTTCTTACTATGCTAGATCATGCCTAACATAAGAGGGAGGAGAGCCCGCACACCCGAGGAACAACCAACTCATGGAGAGCTCCGGGATGCTCTCACCTTGCTAGCTCAAGTTGTAGCTAACCAAGCCAACCAAAGGGCCAAGCCTCTCATGCTCCTACTCTAGTATCTTGAGTGAGGCACTTTATGAGGATGAACCCACCGGAGTTCTATGGGTCTAAAGTGGATGAGGACCCTCAAGAATTTATTGATTAGGTATACAAACTGTTGGCTATCATGGGTGTGAGGTTGGAGGAGAGGGCGGAGTTGATGGCTTACCAACTAAAGGAGGTGGCTCAAATATGGTATACTCAATGTAAGGAGGAGAAGAGGAACAACAATGTGATTTTATGGGAGGAGTTTAAGGTGGCGTTTCTTAGTCGGTTCTTCCCTCTTAAGCTTAGAGAAGCTAAAATGATGGAATTTATGAATTTGAAACAAGGATCTATGAGTGTGAGGGAGTATGCCCTCAAGTTCAACCAACTCTCAAAATATGCTCCACAATTGGTTACCGACCCAAGGTGTAGAATGAACAACTTTGTGATGGGTGTATTCAATTTGGTGAATGAGGAGTTCTGGGCCTCTATGTTTATTAGAGACATGGATTTGTCCTACTTAATGACTTATGCCTAACAACTGGAAGGGAAAAAGTTGAGGAAGAGGAGGAGTAGTGAGGCCAAGAGGGCCCGTTTTGATGGTAAGTTGCAAAGTCCCAAGGATGGCCATTTCTTCAAGGCCAAGGGTCTTCCAATGCTCTTAATGGAAGGTTTGCTAATGATAATCCAAGTCACCAAGGTGGTAATGGTGGAGGGCCCAATCCCAAGTGCCCTACGTGTAGGAAGAACCACGGTAGCCATGTTGGAGGAACTCTAGTGCTTGTTTTAGATCTGGTGAAATGGGTCACAGGGTTATTGATTGTCCTCATACTTAAACATCGTGGAGATGGTAGTCCTCAAGGCCAAGGGGGTGCTCCAAGGCAAAATAGGTTCTATGCCCTGCAAGGGAGGCAGGGAGGGGAGGAGGCACCCGATATTGTTACCGGTATGTTAAAGGTTTTTTATTTGATATGCATTCTTTGATAGTTCCAGGGGTGACTATTTCTTTCATTACTTCTTTGTTGCTAGTAAGATTCATGAGTGTCCCGAATAGTCATGTGAGTCTACTGTTGCTAGAAAGGTCTATAAGGGTTGCCCCATGTTCATATTGCATAGAGTCTTGTCTTGTGATCTTAGTTGAACTTGGTTTTGGTGGGATGGAGGTCTTGGGGTGGTTTGGGTACATGCATATCATGCTTCCAATGAGCGTAGAACCCGTAAGGTTATGATATGATGGTTAAAGATAGATGATCTATTTGGTCAAACTATAATGGGCTAGTCACATTTCTAAGATTGATCTTCGATTCAGATTTTATCCCCAAGTGAGGATGAGAGTAGGTGATATCCCCGAGTGTCTTCTTGGACTAGGAGTGAGCATTTTGAGTCGTGGTGGGGTTGGTTGGTTTACTAATGCACCGGCTATGTTTTTGGGTTTCATCAATAGGGTCTTAAAGCACTACCTTGGCATGATTGTAGTGGTCTCTAGCAATGGAGCACTGACTTATTTAGAGCTTGTGAATCATTTGGGCGTTGTATAAGTCTTGGAGAAAGAGAGGTTGTTTGCTAATTATGAAAGGTGTGAATCATGGGTAACAAGAAGGTGGTTAGAGCTCCTTAAGGATGTCATAACCCAAGCGTAGGCCCTAGACGTGACCGGCGAATGGGCAACCCGAAGGAACCCCAAACAAGCCTCATAGCATATCATTACACATCTTTGGCGCAGAAGCAATAAAAATGACAATAAGAGATAAGCATAATCAAGGGGAATTGGGACTAATGGTAAACCTCCATATCATAAACATCAAGAACAAGAGATTCAAGGCTCATATCATAGATACATAACAAATCCAACAACACTTCTAAACATAGATACTTAGCGGGGGCCAAGACAAGCAACCGAGATCTACCGCATAGTCAAAGTATACATAAAAGAAAGATAATTTAATACATAGCAAGAGATCATAAGTACCATCCCCGCAATGGAGGACTCACCAACAAGCTTGAGTGAAACCATACTAGCCACGTGGGTGGTGATGCTCAAGCGGGCTCTGGTTCCTACATGGTGATATCATGTAGGCATAGAGTATGCGTGAGTACATTGGAGTGTACTAAGTATGTAGGATGCGATGCAACGAAAGATAGGCAATAATCAAAATGCATAATCATAGCAAGAGATAGTACATTAGCAACATGGCATGCATGGACAATGCTTAAGGTAAAACATGCTTGTAAATCATGATCAAGGAATGTAACTCAATATGGAATGCATACTCAAACCTTTCTTACCAATCTTCATGAAATGGATCGAATGGCCCCCACTCACCTTACGGTATAACCTTTTTGGAGAGTGTTACCAAATACCCCTATTGTATGACATAATCTTTTTGGTAGATAGTATAAGACTCTTCTACCTTGCAATGTAATCTTTTGGGTACAAGTCATGATTCATTCTACTTTACGACATGGCCTTTTTGATAAATGTCCACACCTTACTATATGATCTTTTCGGTGGGAACTATTAGTTATTCTACCTTATGGCATGGCCTTTTCGGTAGGGTGTCCATATCTTATGATATGATCTTTTTAGTAGGAACTATTAATTACATCATGGCCTTTTCGGTAGGATGTCCTTACCTTATGGTATGATCTTTTCGGTAGGAACTATTAATCATTCTATCTTATGGCATGGTTTTTTCGGTGGGATGTCCATACCTCATAAAATAATCTTTTCGGTAGGAATCATAGAAAAAGTTCATCAAACCATTACATTTCAAGCATCAAGCAAGGGCCTATTCCATCTTCTCAAGAACACAACAACATGGAAACCCAACAATCTACTTACAACTCCACAGATACTTTTCATCGAAAAAACTCATATAAACATTTATATCATCATCATAAAGTCATACAACTCATATGACATGCGTTAGACCCCCTAAAACTCAAGAATCCATCACAGGACATTTTATCAAACACTTGACGGGTGTGTAGTGCTTAATGTAAACCCATGGAATTCAGGAGTGAAATTATGCAAGAAAATTCATTGTAAAACCATCAATCAACACCTTGCATCAACCTTAAACAATATACATCAAAATGCCTCATCAAATCTTATAATAGATCCAAGATTTATAGCTCAAAACATAGTAAAACAGTCATAATTTCATATAGCTTTAACATAGTTTAGAGACAAGTTCATACGTGTAAACCTATTTGCAAAATCAACTTTAAATCATGCAAAATTTATAAAAAGGAAGCTTGGGCACCATGGATGAAAGGATCCAATGGTTGAAATCCACAAACCTTAGCTTTGGAGATGAACTTGATGAAGATTGAAGATGTAGACTTGAAGCTTGAGAGGAAATTCCTAGAACTGGAGAGCGTTTTGAGTCTTGAGTTTAGGAGTAAAATATTGACTAAGTGTTTGAATGAGTATTGGGAATATTTAGGATGATATGAGGGTGAAAAATGACTAAGTATAGGTATTTTCTCGTGTGGAAACACTTACGCCCAAGACTCAAAAGTCTTGGAGCGAAGTAAAAGATCAAGATAATTTTAACACTAGTGCGTGTCGCGGAAGGAACGCGCACTTACACTATTTTTCAGCCCACTTTGAAAATACAATAGTTGCTCTAAAATTCAGCTTAGACTCTTTTCCCCCTAAATTTAACCCCCTGAACAAGAATATGAAATCGTTTTTAAAAATAACACAAGGATTTTGAGATATATGGAAACTAAAATTTTGAGCACTTCCGAGGCACAATTTCGGGTACTTTTTCGGGTCGTTACAATATCTAACCTTAGAGAACATTCCTCCCCGAATGTCAAAAAAACGTATCTGAGAAGAGTAATCATGGAATAATAAGCCCCAACAAAAATGTAACATTACATTTAAAACACCATTTTCAAAGCATCAACATAAGTGTCAAAAGTCATCCTGAGCTTTTTAACATAAACGTGGATGCATGCAAATAACATAGGGGCTGAAACATAAGGCTTGGAATCATGAAAGGACTTGACATGTCGTCATAGGCTCGAATAGAAATGAAAGAGATACGAATATTGTTTATGTATTCTCGCTCCCCGAAAGACACTTTCGACAAGACAAACCTTCCATAGAGCCTTAAGGAACACCATATCCTTATCAATCAACTTCTTTCACCCTTCCATCCCATGCCTCCACCGGAACCTCTTCCTTAGTCAACTTATCCTCCACAAAACCCACAACCTCAAGGAGTTCTTGACACTAGAGCCATCAACACATCTTCTCAACCTAAAAGCATGAAGAATTGGACAACTACAACCATATCCCTAGGTCAATCCACTCTTATGCAACTTTACCAACCTCCCTCCAGATTCTACAAAGACTCACAACCCTAAACTCATTTGTCAACCTTAATCACACATAATCCACTTGGTACCATAAACCACCTCAATACCTCCAATCCATCAACCAAATTCCACCAAGATCATAAGACAAGACTTTTTATGTAATGAGAACATGGAGAAACCTTTATAATCCTTTCTAGCATCAATAGACCCACATAGCCAAATCTCGCTAGCAACATGTAATAATGAAAGGATTGTCAATCAACTTTAACACACACAAGACACTTAGTACCAAACGTCACCATCTCCCCCTTGTGAGACAACCTCCACTTAACCATCTCTCACCAAGACCTCCAACTCTATCAAGACAGAAATCAAAGCCTTACTCTACTAGACCACTTCAATCATAGAACATTCGGAACCATCAAAGCCCTTACACTACCACTCTCAACCTCACCCAACCTAGTCAACCGGAGAACACCTCCAACCACCTTCTTGCCACCCAAAGGTCTCCACTTTCCATAATTATCAAGCAACCTCACCTCCTCCAAATTCACAACATCACCCTCACCCGAAAGCTCTCCCCACTTTCGAAAACAATCAACACATCATAACCAAGAACCACCACAAAAATAACAAGGTAGGGATTAAAGACCCTATTCATGAGACCTATAGACATGAGTGGTGCTTAAGTCAACCAAAAGACACCACCCCAAATACAACATGTCGAAAAGGACATTCAATGGCTCATTGGTCACCGAAAACAACCCAATAGAAATAACTTAGGCTCAACACCCCTAACCCTTACAAGATGATAAATGCAATCCCTTGGAGATCAATTGTACCCTAAAACAATAGATGGACTTACCCCCTTCATTACCACTCAAGCCGGATCATTAGGGAATTAAATCTAGCTCCACGAGCCTTACCATCAATGGAGATACAACATACATACAAACAATCCACTACAAGTATGATCTCAAACTCACCATATCCAATCCAACAAAATAACAAGGCAAGACCTAGACACCACATGACCACGAAACAATACTTACAAACCTCCTTGCAACAATAGACTTAACAAAGCGGCAATCACCAAGAGATTCACATAGCAACTCTGGACACACACAACAAGGCCACAAACAACAAAATAATAATGAAGGGAATAGTGGCACCCGGGCCCAACAATGCACACATCTTTAAGTTAAGGAAACTTCAAAATACTACTAGCAACATTGGGTGCCTCATCTACCTCTTGCCTCATTTGAAGAGCATAGAACCGATTACATCTTGGAGGATCCCCTTGATCAACATGGCCATCTTTACCCTTCTTTCGAGCATATGAGAAATCCAGAATCTTGTGGCCTATTTCCCCACATCCAAAGCATGCACCCGTGTTCATCCAACATGTACCACTATGTTTCCTCCAGCACTTTAGGCATTTCGAACAAGTCACCGCATCATCTTCTTGGGGCCTTAGGTTTGACACCCTATACTTAGCGACCCTCTAGCTCAGAGCATCGTCGGACTCGAGACCTTGGGAGCCACCATCAAGTTGAGCCCTCTTAGCCTCATTACCCCTTCTTTTCCTCAACTTCTCCTCCTCCATTTGTTTGGCATAAACCATATGGTGGGAAAATTCATGTCATTAATCAACATGGCAGACTGGCATTCTTCATTCACCAAGTCGGAGACTCCCATCACGAACTTGTTCATCCTAGCCCTTGGGTCGGCTATTAAGTGAGGAGCATACTTAGAGATTTGGGTTGAACTTGAGGGAAAACTCCCTCACACTCATTGGCCCTTGTCTCAAATTCATGAATTCTACCAATTTGGCTTCCCTAAACTCAAGAGCAAAGAACCAACTAAGAAAGGCCGCCTTGAACTCTTCCCATAGAACCATATTGCGGATTCCCTTATCCTCCCTCCGTTGATTGTACCATGTTTGTGCTACCCCCTTGAGTTGGTAGGCCGCCAACTCTTCCTTTGTCTTCTGATCTAACGCCCATGATGGCTAATACCTTATAAGTCTCATCAATAAACTCTTGGGGGTCTTCATCTAACCTTGACCCATAGAACTCCGGCGGGCTCATTCTCATGAAGTCTCTCACCCGAGAAGTCGGTGTAGGAGCATGAGGAGCTTGGGCCTGTTGATTGGCTTGGTAGGCCACAACTTGTGCAAGCAAAGTGAGAGCCTCCCGAAGCTCTCCATTAGTCGGCTGTCTCGCGGGGGCGCGGGTTCTTCTTCCTCTTGGGTTAGGCATGATCAACTAGCATGGCAAAGAACAATTTTTAGGGGGTAAAAACTTACTTCAACTCTATAGCATGACTTAGAACATGAAGAAGGGAAATACTCCTAAAACACATCATAGCCTCCTACTCATAGTTGTGGTGCACAACACAATCATGAATAAGACTCTAATCGATGCGGTGGTTTCGAACCTAAGGATCTAACAACCTAGTGCTCTAACACCATCTTTGTCACGACCCAAGCCTAGGGCCTAGACTAGAATGGCGAATGGGGAACCCGAAGGAACCCCAAACAAGCCTCATAGCATATCATTACACATCCTTGGTCGCGGAAGCAATAAAAATGACAATAAGAGATAAGCATCATCAAGGGGAATGGGGACTAAGAGTAAATCTCCATATCATAAACATCAACAACAAGAGATTCAAGACTTATATCATACTGTCCATCAACACCTATAAACATAGATACTTAGCAGGGGCCAAGACAAGAAACCGAGCTCACCCTCATAGTCAAAGTATACATAAGAGAAATATAATTTAATACATAACAAAAGATCATAAGTATTGTCCCGGGAATGGAGGACTTACCAATAAGCTTGAGCAAAACCATACTAGCCACGTGGGTGGAGATGCTCAAGCGGGGTTCTAGTTCCTACATGGTGATATCATGTAGGCATAGAGTATGCATTAGTACGTTGGAATGTACTAAGCATGTAGGATGCAAAACAACAATAAATAGGCAATAATCCAATGCATAATCATAGCAAGAGATAATACATTAGCAACTTGGCAGACACTTATGGTAAAACATTCTTGTAAATCATGATCAAGGAATGTAACTCAGTATGAAAAACATACTCAAACCTTTCTTACCAATCTTCATGAAATGGACCAAATGGCCCCCACTCACCTTATGGTATAACCTTTTTGGAGAGTGTTACCAATACCCCTACCGTACGACATAGTCTTTTTGGTAGATAGTATAAGACTCTTCTACCTTACGATATAATCTTTTGGGTAGGAGTTGTGATTCATTCTACTTTACAGCATGACCTTTTCGATAGAATGTCCACACCTTACGATATGATCTTTTCGGTGCGAACTATTAGTTATTCTACCTTACGGCATGGCCTTTTCGATAGGGTGTCCATAACTTATGATATGATCTTTTCGGTAGGAACTATTAGTTATTTTACCTTACAGTATGGCCTTTTCGGTAGGATGTCTTACCTTATGATATGATCGTTTTGGTAGGAACTATTAATCATTCTACCTTATGGCATGGCTTTTTGGTAGGATGTCCATACCTTACGATATAATCTTTTCGGTAGGAATCATAGAAAAAGCTCCTCATACCATTACATTTCAAGCATCAAGAAAGGGCCTACTCCATCTTCTCAAGAACACAATAACAAGGAAACCCAACAATCTAATTACAACTCCAAAGGTACATTTCATGGAAACAACTCATATAAAAATTTATATCATCATCATAAAGTCATACAACTCAAATGCCATGCCTTAGACCCTCTACAACTCAAGAATCCATAAACGGACATTTTATCAAACACTTGGCAGGTGCACAATACTAATGTAAAACCATGCAATTCAAGAGTGAAATCATGCAAGAAAATCCATTGTAAAATCGTCAATCAACACCTTGCAATACCCTCAAACAATATACATTAAAACCCCTCATCAAAATCTTATAATAGATCCAAGATTTATAATTCAAAATATAGTAAAACAGTCACAATTTCATATAGCTTTAACATAGTTCATAAACAAGTTCATAAACAAGTTCATACTAGTAAACCCATTTGTAACATCAACTTTAAATCATGCAAATTTAGTAAAAAGGAAGCTTAGGCATCATGGATGAAAGGACCCAATAGTTGAAACCCACATAATTTAGCTTTAGAGATGAACTTGATGAAGATTGGAGAAGGAAAGTTGAAGCTTCAGAGGGAATTCTTAGATCCGCGGAGGGTTTTGAGTCTTGAGTTTAGGAGTAAAATAGTGGTTGTGTTTGAATGAGTATTGGAGAATGTTTAGAATGATATGAGGGTAAATAATGGCTAATTATAGGTATTTTCTCGTGTGGGAATACTTAGGCCCAAGACTTAAAAGTCTTGGACCAAAGTAAAAAATCAGGGAAATTTTAACACTAGTGCGTGTCGTGGAAGGAATGCGCACTTACACTGTCTTTCAGCTCATTTTGAAATTCAGATTTTGCTACGGTTGCTCAAAAATTCAGGTTAGACCCTTTTCCCCCTAAATTTGACCCCAAGAACATAAATATAAAGTCAGTTTTTTGAAATAATGCACAGATTTTGAGATATATGAAAACTAAAATTCTGTGCATTTCCTAGGCACAATTTCGAGCACTTTTTTGGGTCGTTACAATATCTCCCCCTTAGGAACATTCGTCCCCGAATGTCAAAGAAATGTAATATGACAAGAGTAATCATGGACAAATCAGCCCTACTAAGAATGCAATAATAAATTTAAAACACCATTTTCAAAACATCAACATAAGTGTCAAAAGTCATCATAAACTTGTTAACTTAAACATGGATGCATGCAAAAGACATAGGGCTAAAACATAAGGCTTGGAATCATGAAGATATGTCATCATAGCATCAAATAGAAATGAAAGAAATATGAATATTGTTTCTCCATGCTCGCTCCCCGAAAGACACTTTCGACTAGAAGAACATTCCATAGAGCCTTAAGGAACAACACATCCTTATCAATCAACTTCTTTCACCCTTCCATCCCATGCCTCCACCGTAACCTCTTTCTAAGTCAACTTATCCTCCACAACACCCACAACCTCAAGGAGTTCTTTGACACTAGAGTCATCAACACATCACCTCAACCTAAAAGCATGAAGAACCGGACAACCACAACCATATCCCTAGGTCAATCCACTCATATGAAACTTTACCAAACTCCCTCCACATTCTACAAAGACCCACAACCCTAAACTCATTTATCAATCTTAATCACACATAACCCACTTGGTACCATAAACCACCTCAATATCTCCAATCCATCAACCAAATTCCATCAAGATCATAAGACAAGACTTTATGTCATGAGAACATGGAGCAACCCTTTATAATCCTTTCAGCAGCAATGAATCCACATGGCCAAATCTCACTAGCAACAAGGAATAATAATAGGATTGTCAATCAACTTTAACAAACACAAGACACTTAGTACCAAAAGTCACCATCTCTCCCTTGGGGGACAACTTCCACTTAACCATCTCTCACCAACACCTCCAACTCTTTCAAGACGGAAATCAAAGCCTTACTTTACTAGCCCACTTCAACCATGGAAAATTAGTAACCATCCTAGCCCTTACACCACCACTCTCAACCTCACCCAACCTAGTCAACCGGAGAACTCCTCCAACCGCCTTTTTTCCACCAAAAGGTCTCCATTTTCCATAATTTTCAAGAAACCTCACCTCCTCCAAATTCACATCACCATCACCCGTTAGCTCTCCCCACTTTCAAAAACAATCAACACATTATCACCAAGAACCACCACTAATATAACAAGGTAGGGATTAAACACCATATTCATAAGACCTATAGACATGAGTGGTGCATAAGTCAACCAAAAAACACCACCCAAAATACAACATACCGAAAAGGACATTCAATAGCTCATTGGTCTCCAAAAATAACATAATAGAAATAACTTAGGCTCAAT
The DNA here is from genome assembly GCA_011800125.2 of Solanum clarkiae. Lineage (NCBI taxonomy): Eukaryota > Viridiplantae > Streptophyta > Magnoliopsida > Solanales > Solanaceae > Solanum > Solanum clarkiae. The sequence continues at coordinate 5,359 of JAABOM020081479.1, read as the reverse complement.
AACCCTAAACCTTATAAGATGATAAATGCAATTCCTTGGAGATCAATTGTACCCTAAAACAAGAGATGGACTTATCCCTATCACTACCACTCAAGATGGGTTATTAGGGAATTGGAATCTTACTCCATGGGCCCTACCATCAATGGAGACACAGCATACATACAAACAGTCTACTCCAAGTATGATCTCAAACTCACCACATCCAATCCAACAAAATCACAAGGAAAGACCTAGACACCACATGACCACGGAACAATACTTACGAACTTCCTTGCAACAATAGACTCAACAAAGTGGTAATCACCAAGAGATGCACATAGCAACTCAGGGCACACACAAGAAGGCCACAAACAACAAAAGAATAATGAAGGGAATAGTTGCACCCAGGCCCAACAATGTACACACCTCTAAGTTAAGGAAACTTCAAAATACCAGTAGCAACATTGGGTGCCTCATCTACCTCTTGCCTCCTTTGAAGAGCATAGAACCGATTACGTCTTGGAGCATCCCCTTGATCAATGTGGCCATCTTTTCCCTTGTTTTGAGCATATGGGAAATTCAAAATCTTTTAGCCTATTTCCCCACATCTAAAGCATGCACCCATGTTCCTCCAATAGGTACCACCATGTTTCCTCCTACACTTTGGGTATTTCGGATGAGTCACCACATCATCTCCTTGGGGACTTAGGTTTGACACCCTATTCTTAGTGATCCTCTTGCTTAGAGCATTGTCGGACTCTAGACCTTGGGAGCCACCATCAAGTCGAGCCCTCTTGGCCTTATTACCCCTTCTTTTCCTCAACTTCGTCTCCTCCATTTGTTCGGTATAAACCATGAGGAGGAACAAATCTATATCATTAATAGAAATGGCAGACCGGCATTCTTCATTCACCAAGTCGGAGACACCCATCACGAACTTGTTCATCCTAGTGCTTGGGTCGGAAACCAAGTGATGAACATACTTATAGAGGTGGTTGAACTTGAGGGAAAACTCCCTCACACTCATTGACCCTTGTCTCAAATTCGAGAACTCTACCAATTTGGGTTCCCTAAAATCAAGAGCAAAGAACCGACTAAGAAAGGCTGCCTTGAACTCATCCCATAGAACTACATTGTGGACTCCCTTCTCCTCCATCCATTGATTGCACTATGTTTGTGCTACTCCCTTGAGTTGATAGGCCGCCAACTCTTCCTTGTCTTCCGATCTAATGTTCATGATGGCTAATACCTTATAAGTCTCATCAATAAACTCTTGTGGGTCTTCATCCAACCTTGGCCCATAGAACTATGGTAGGCTCATCCTCATGAAGTCTCTCACCTTAGAAGTCGGTGTAGGAGCATGAGGGGCTTGGGATCCTTGATTGGCTGGCCACAACTTGTGCAAGCAAAGTGAGAGCCTCCCGAAGCTCTCCATTAGCCGGTTGTCTCTCGGGGCACGGGCTCTTCTTTCTCTTGGTTTAGGCATGATCAACTAGCATGGCAAAGAACAATTGTTGGGGGGGGGGGGGAACTTACTTCAACTCTATAGCAAGACTTAGAACATGAAGAAGGGAAACATCTTCTAAAACACCTCATAGCCTCCTACTCATAGTTGTGGTGCACAACACAACCATGAATAAGACTCTAATCGACGCGGTGTGTTGGACTCCAAGGATCTAACAACCTAGTGCTCTAATACAATCTTTGTCACGACCCAAGCCTAGGGCCTAGACCTGAGTGGCGAATGGGGAACCCGAAGGAACCCCAAACAAGCCTCATAGCATATCATTATACATCCTTGGTCGCGGAGGCAATAAAAATGACAATAAGAGATAAGCATAATCAAGGGGAATGGGGACTAAGGGTAAACCTCCATATCATAAACATCAAGAACAAGAGATCAAGGCTCATAGCATAGATACATAATATGTCCATTGACACCTCTAGACATAGAGTAAAACCATACTAGCCACATGGGTAGGGATGCTCAACCGGGGCTCCGGTTCCTACATGGTGATATCTTGTAGGCATAGAGTATGCGTTAGTACATTGGAATGTACTAAGTATGTAGGATGCAAAGCAACAAAATATAGGGAATAATCAAAGTGAATAATCATAGCCAACGATAGTACATTAGCAACATGGCATGTATGGACAATGCTTAAGGTAAAAACATGCTTGTAAATCATGATCAAGGAATGTAACTCAATATGCAATACACAGTCAAACCTTTATAAGCCATTTTTCATGAAATGGACCAAATGGCTCCCATTCACCTTATGGTATAACCTTTTTGGATAGTATCACCAATACCCTTACCATACGACATAGTATTTTTGGTATATAGTATAAGACTCTTCTAACTTATGATAGAATATTTTTGGTAGGAGACGTGATTCATTCTTCTTTACGACATGGCCTTTTCGATAGAATGTCCATACCTTATAGTATGATCTTTTCTGTAGAAACTATTAGTTATTCTACCTTACGACATGACCTTTTTAGTAGGTGTCCATACCTTATGATAACATGCAAAGTAGAGATGTCATTGACATGAGTGATATGTACCCCTCAAGACCATTCACTAGGAGTCAAGCAAAAGATCTCCAAGACCTACAAGCAATGTTCATGAATAAGGAAACATTAGAGGAGCTTGAGGGTCACCAAAGAAAGGCTACAATGTGTGGAAAGTCTATCAAGGTGAGAAGATGGGAGGAAAGGGGTCATATGTGCAAATGGCTACTACCTGAATTCAAGGATTTGAAAAGAAGACACCAAACAAGGCCCTTACTCATTATGGGTAGAGTTGTAAAGAAAATATCTTCTTTTATTTACTTAATATAAATAGCCTTATTTTATCATTGGGAAGACTTAGAGTATATTGAATATTGAATTCTCGAATTGTAGTATCTTCTTAATAAGTAATTAGTCAGTAATTAGGGGGAACTCTTATAATTGCTAGTTGACTTGTTTGTGTGGGTAATTGAAGGTTGCCCATTGGTGGTTGTTAGTTTCCTTCAATTTTTCCTTCTAGGGTTATATTTGAATTGTTGAAATCAATTGGGAGGTGAGGGTTTTAGTCCCTTGTTGCCCATAATTTTGATAGTTTGACTTTAATCCACATATCTGTATTTCATTTGGGTTGTTGAAATCAATTGGGAGGTGAGGGTTTTAGTCTCTTGTTGCCCATAATTTCAATAGTTTGAATTTAATGCACATATCCTTCTATCTTTGTTCCCTTTTTCCTTTCTTTGTTGTTTGATCTTTATCACCTTAAGATATGATTTTTTCTGTAGGAACTATTAGTTGTTCTACCTTACGGCATAGTCTTTTTGATAGGATGTCCTTATCTTACGATATGATCTTTTCAGTAGGAACTATTAATCATTTTACCTTAAGGCATGGCCTTTTCGATAGGATGTCCATACCTTACGATATAATCTTTTCGGTAGGAATCATAGGAAAAGCTTATCAAACCATTACATTTCAAGCATCAACAAAGGGCCTACTCCATCTTCTTAAGAACACAGCAACATGAAAATCCAACAATCTACTTACAAATCCACAGCTATTTTTCATGGAAACAACTCATATAAACATTTATATCACCACCATAAAGTCATACAACTCATTTTCCATGCCTTAGACCCTCTACAATTCAAGAATCCATAACTAGACATTTTATCAAACACTTGGCAAGTGTGTAATACTAATGTAAAATCATGCAATTCAAAAGTGAAATCATGCTAGAAAATCTATTGTAAAACCATCAATCAACACGTTGAAACACCCTCAACCAATATGCATCAAAACCCCTCATCAAGTCTTACAATAGATCCAAGATTTATAGCTCAAAACATAGTAAAACAGTCACAATTTCATATAGCTTTAATGTAGTTCATATACAAGTTTATACTAGTAAATTTATTTGTAAAATCAACTTTAAATAATGCAAATTAAGTAAAAAAGAAGCTTGGGCACCATGGGTGAAAGGGCCCAATGGTTTAAACCCACATACCTTAGCTTTGGAGATGAAGTTGATGAAAATTAGAGATGGAGACTTAAAGCTTGAGAGGAAATCTTTCGATCCAGATAGGGTTTTGAGTCTTGAGTTTAGGAGTAAAATATTGGCTAAGTGTTTGAGTATTGGGAATGTTTAGGATGATATGAGGGTGAAAAATAGCTAAGTATAGGTATTTTCTCGTATGGGAACACTTAGGCCCAAGACTTAAAAGTCTTGGACCAAAGTCAAAAATCAGGACAATTTTAACACTGGTGCATGTCGCTGAAGGAATGCGCACTTACAATGTTTTTCAGCTTACTTTGAAAATTCAGATTTTGCTACGGTTGCTCTATAATTTGGATTAGACCCTTCTCCCCCTAAATTTGACCCTCCGAACAAGAATATGAAGTTGAAATTTTAAAATAATGCACGAATTTTGAGATATATGGAAACTAAAATTCCAGGAACTTTCGAGACACAATTTCGGGAACTTTTGGGGTCGTTACAAAGGATTATGATATGAGTGTACATTATCATCCCGGTAAGGCTAATGTTGTGGCAGATGCTTTGAGTAGGGTATTTATGGATAGTCTAGCATGTGTTGATGGTGGGAAAGAGGTGACTATAGATGTCCATCGGTTAGCCTGATTGGGAATTAGGTTGGAAGAGGTTGGCTATGGTGGTGCAGTGGGAACTAATGGTTCTAGATCTTTCTTAGTTGATAAGGTGAAAGCAAAGAAAGACCTTGACCCCACATTGTCATTAGATACTAATGTAGGCCATGTGTGCTTGTGTTGATGATTGGGTGCACTTGGAAGTCCCACCCATGAAGCGGTTTGGTCCGGTTTGGCAAGAAATGGAGTTGAGTTTGTGGTTTTCTATTCCTTATAGAGTATTGAGTAGGATTGGTAAGGTTGCATGTGAATGGGAATTGCCTATGGATATGGATATGGTTTGTCCGGTTCTTCATGCTTCTAGGTTGAGGGAATGTGTTGGTGACTCTAGTGCTATAGAACTCCTTGAGGTTATGGGTGTTGTGGAGGATAAGTTGGCTAAGGAGAAAGTCCCGGTGGAGGTATTGGATGGAAGGGTGAAAATATTTTATTATTAAGGATGTAGTGTTCGTCAAGACCCTTTGGAAGAATTGTCAAGTCGAAAGTGTTTCTCGGGGAGCCGGAGCAGGCATGGAAAAGCAATATTAATAGAGGGTTAATCGTTAGGTTTAGGAGCTGCTTGGCTTTGGGTTTTTGTAGGGTAACTGGGCAGGGATACTTCTTGTGTTCGCATTATATATCTGATTCCCTTCCCTCTTCTTTTCCTCCTCTCCTCCTTTTCTTTTCCTCCTCTATTTACCTATCCCGCTTTCCCCTTCCTCTT
>JAABOM020081462.1:0-31819 GCA_011800125.2 Solanum clarkiae | reverse complement strand
TTATGAATTTCACTGCACACTATGTTGGGGTTTCATGAAATTATGATTGTTTTAGCATGTTTTGAGCTATGAATCTATGATCTATTGTGAGATTTGATGAAGGGTTTTGAGATATATTACTTGAGATGTTACCAAGTATCTATTGATGGTTTTACATTGAATTTTCTAGCATGATTCCACTCTTAAATTGCATGGTTTTACACTAGCACTACCCACACGCCAAATGTTTGATAAAAATGTCCAGTTTAGGGTTCTTGATCTATTGATGATCTATTAATGATCTATTGCATGACCTATGACTTGTATGACTTTATGATGATGAAAATATGGTGTAAGTGTGTTGATTTCATGAAAAGTATATATAGTGTTGGAAGTTGAATATTTGCCTCATTCGGGAGGGAGGGGGTAGTAGGCTTGAACTACCTTGTTTGGGGTATGTAACTCAATTGCCTCGCTCGCGAGGTAGTAGGCCTGTGCAACCTTGTTCGGGGGTTTGTACCTCAATTGCATCACTCGGGGAGGTAGTAGGCCCGTGCAACCTTTTTCAGGTGTTGGTACCTCAATTGCCTCGCCAAGGCGGTGGTAGGCCTCGGTTACTATCGATGGTCTCTTCCTACACATGTAACATGTTCTATATACAAGCATGTTCACTTCGAGTATCACTCATGCATTCCATATTATCATATATTCATCTATTGTCTAATTATACATTTCAATGATGTTGCTTATTTATTGTTGCATTGCATCCTACATACCTAGTAAATTCAAATATACCAACATATACTCTATGCCTACATGATGTTACCATGTAGGAACAGGAGCCCCGCTTGATCATCCTCCTCGTCCACATGGCTAGTGTAGTTTCCCCTATGAAGCAATTGTTGAGTCCTCCACTTTAGAGACATTGACTTGATCTTTTGCTATGTATAAAGATTCACTGAGCCTAGTTTCTTGTCTTGGCCCCCGCTAAGTTCTATGTTTAGAGGTGTTGTTGGACAAGATATGTACTGATGCTATGAGCCTTCACTCTTTTACTCTATGATCTTTTATGCTATGAAAGATGTCCCTTAGTCCTATATTCCATTCTTTCTACTCTTTTATTGTTATTTAATTGCTTCCACGTCTAAAGATATGTAATGATATGTTAAGAGGCTTGCTTGGGGTCTCTTTGGGTTCCCCATGCGTCGTGTCACATCTCAGTCCTAGGCTGGGGTCATGACATCTATACCCTCAATGCACCACCAGTGAGTAGTAGCATCTGGTGCTGATGATGAAGATGCTGTGACAAAGAAATTGACATCTCCTCTATCCTCGGAGGCCTCCGCGGAACACTGCTCTTCCCTGGAAGGGGTCATCTGGGGCATGCTACTCCCCGTCTCCTCACTACCTTTCTTGTCAGACTGAAAAGGACTATCGCTCTGAGCCTGAGACTACCTAGACCTAGCAACATCTCTAGTCTATGGTCGAGGTATCTCTGGGTCAGGATGGGCATCATATATCTCTAATGACCCACTCAGCTGAGGTGTCTAATCATCAATCAAACATCGTCCTCTATGGGCATATCTTGAAGCTTCCTCCTGAAAGCCTTAATATTTGAGCGATTTCCTTTTTAGGCCATAGTTTCTGAAACATAAACATAAAAGAACCATCATTAGCCCCACAAATCAAGAAATAAAAAGCAAAACTCATCTGAGTCTGTTGTAGATAGGTTCTATGAGGGACCCTTTACGAGCCATAGTAAGCATTAAGAGTCATAAATTGCTCTCATATACCAGTGCTTCAGAAAAATATTATTCATTAGAAAAGTTTACGATACCTAGGTATGACTCATAAAGTGTTTTATGAGTCATAAACTTGGGTCGTATACAATTTTGGATAGTAATTGAAAAATAGGCAAGGATCTATGATATCTATCTACGAGTCGTAAAGTGATCTACCAATCATAGAAGCTCACATCTGATGAATACTCAGATTATCAAGTATCTAGAATTTCTCAGGAGGGACAATTACGACTCGTAGAGCAATTTACGAGTCGTAAAAGACTCTCGTGAAGAAGAAATTCCAGGTACGTAACCAATCTAAGTTCATCTCACAGACCCCAAGAACATATTCAGTCCGAAATTTTACCAGCATTAAAGCAAACATATGCACACTAACAAGTTTAGCATAAACAACCAACATCTATGATTATTTCAACATGAAATCACCCAATCGTAAATAATTTAGAATCAACTTCCTCTCATTTCAGCCTTTCATATTCGACATACACAAACTCGCATGCCTAAGACCAAACCCAACAACTCATAATCAAAAGTTATGTAATATTATTAACTCAAGCATGGGTAATGATTCAATAAGCATAGCATTCAATAATTCAATGAAGTCAAAACACCCAATTACTAGAATTAATTTATTGAATTAACCTTGGGCAATCCAAATTTTGCATTCACAATTCACATTCAACAAAGAATTTCATGCTTAAACATCAAGCCTATCATGATTATGACATCACACAATTAACAATAAAGAAAATTCAAGGGTTAAGAGTAATCAAAGAACATACCAATAATAGTGATGAACTTGAGGAAGAAAGAAGGTGAAAATGCACAAACCCTAGATGTAGCATGAAAAATTTATCAGAAAATGGGTGATGATGGCTGGAAAATTGATCGAAAATGGAGAGAAAGGGAGAGGTTTGGGAAATTTTGGTCAATTAGGTTAAAAGTGGGGTCAAAATAATTTGACTTCCCTTTTATAACTTTACTGGGTCACAGTTAAAATTATCAGATTTGGGTCTACGAAACCCTGATTACGAGTCGTAGATGGATCTACGACTCATAAGTCCTGGTCTCGTAGACTTCTCAACACTTAGAAGTTCCATAAACCCCATTCATGACTCAAAGTTTGATCAACGAGTCATAAAGTTGGCTCGTAGGTTGAGTCACACTGTTCATGCTCATTGGAAATCTCTACGAGATGGGTTACGAGTTGTAAAGTGCAATACGACTCGTAAGTCCATTTGTAAAAACTGTACCTAATGCATTTCTCAACAAAATCTATCACCTTAGCTTAATACATGTATACTCGTCATACAATTCACTTTTACCCTATATGCAACAAACCCAATGTCAAAAATAGCAATAAAAACACAATTCAACAACTACTTAAGAATCCAAAAATTGAAAATAAACTCAAAACTAAGGTAAAACATCAAAAATCCTTAGGTTGCCTCCTAAATAGTTCCTGATTTATTATCGCGGCATGACTTAGCTTGCTCGAATAATCAGACTTCCTCAAGCTCTGGTGCATCATCATCACCAAATTTTGTCTCCTTCTTGGAGCTTGTCATCATGCCTCTTTGAATCTGATCCAATTGTGCTAACACAAGTCCAAATTGACTATTGAGTTATTGAATTTCCAATAGGTGTTGGTCCACTTTGAGGTTTATCTTGTCAATGTCGTACTTGATCCCCTTAAATTGTATCATCTTGAGTATCTACCCGCTTTAACAATTGATCAAGCATCCCTTCAATTTTTGAGTTTTTATCTCCTATATCATAACTGTGCGGGAATACATTTACTTGATTAGAACTCATATCAATAGTGCTTGCACAATCCATTAAATGTTTATTCCTAGGTTTCCACACATGGTTGGATTTGACTACCATGTTCATGTACACAAGAATCTCTACTAATGATTGCTCTACAAATTGACCTCCTAAGAGGGCATCAGCATATATTTGACTATTCGCATCTAGAGCTCGGTGAAAGTTTTTCACCAGGACATTCCAAGGAATCTCATGGTTTGGTGTGGTCCTCAAGCATCTATTGAATCACTCCTATGTATCAAGGATTGAATCACTGGGGAATTATTTGAATTGATTGATTTGGTCCTCCATTTCGAGCCTGTTTGGTTTAATAAAGTACCTTTTTAAGAAAGCTCTTTGAAATTCTATCCAACAGGTGATCAAACCTTGTGGAAGTTCAAATAGCCATAACTCGGTATTCCTTTAAGCCATAATGGGAAAACATGAAGTTCATACAGCATCCATAGACAGATTCTATACCCCCATAACACTCTTAAAAAAAAGCCATATTGTGCAAGTGGTTATGTGGATCCTCTATTGGCAGGCCGGAAATAATTCATGGTTTTGCAGTATTTGAAGTAACCTACTAGAAACTGTAAACTTTGTATTAGACGGTAGTGGTGGCCACACAATAGCCCTGGTCACATCCATAGTCATAGGGTTCAATCTATATTGATTCCACCAGTAAGAATTGTCATTGAAGTTCCTAGGCTGTGGAATATTCTCCAAAACTGGTGGTTTGTCATTCCGATCATCACCATTAACATTCTGATTCAAGGCTGCATTACCCGCGATGTTAGTATTTTCTTGGAACATTCTTCGTGTAGTTATTTGGATCTATGAATCAAGTAGAGTTAAGGGATTGCCTTGATTCCTAGTGTTGTGCATATACTACTAGTACACACTGCAAAGACAAAAAACAAAAATAAAGCAAAAGTAAAATACAAAGGAACTAAGAATTAACACTTGAATTACAATTACTAGTGAATTCAATCAAGTCTAGCCATATTCCCCGGCAACAGCACCATAATTATTGATGATGCCCAAGTTACACCTTTTTTTTGGAGGACAAAGCGGTTGTTGTCAAATATAAATCCTAATCAAGGGTAGGGTCGAATCCCATAGAGAATACGGAGACTCACAACAAATTCACTAATATATAATTCAAGTAATTAACAACTCAATTCCCCAAAAGGTGCGGAGGGTAGGGTCGAATCCCATAGAGAATACGGAGACTCACAACAAATTCACTAATATACAATTCAAATAATTAACAACTCAATTCCCCAAAAGGTGCGGGGGGTTGCAATGTTCAATAAGAAATTAAATGAAACTAAATAAAGTAAGAGAGAATCAATAGTGCAAAGCAACTTGGGAATTATGTTCGCCATGATTCACCAACTTAATATCCCTAGATAACCAATTCTCGACTAGCGTATAGCATATAGGACGATAATTTAAGTTCAACAAGCTCTTTGCTCAAAGGTGAGAAACAAATTTCACAATGTGACTTGGCCCATCTCTATATTGTGCAATACTAACCATTACCTATAGACCCAGTCAATCTTTTCTTGGACTAGTTTTGTTGATTAGATGAGAATACACCATTGAATCCTATTAATCAATCTCTTTTCATATGCATTACCACCTGATCGGGAAGGTAACACTAAGGAAGTTCTAATGTTAGCCACCACTAGAAATCATGGAAAACGAAGAGAATTGATTAATGCATGTAAATATCAACTCCAAAAATTACAAATTCTCCAAGTTTATTAGGTTAGATCTTCATGGTTCCCACAATCCCAAATTGTTTATTTAGCTACTCATGCTATGGGTAGATGAATAAATCATGAATTAAGAAAACATAATTAATTACTTACCCAATTGAATTAAAGAACTAGCAAATCCAAAATATATTGAGAATCACAATATTTGAAGATACAATGAATGGACAAGTGTATTCTTCTCCAAGATTGAAGCCTCCAAGTACAAAATGCTAAAAGTACTTTCTAATGATGTTCTCTAGTGTACTCTCTTCAAAATTAACCTAAAAATTACTATTTTATAGTATTTACAAAAGAGTCCTTAAAATATAGAAAAATAGTCGGTGACTTTCTATGACAGGCATTTACGACTCGTAAACTGATTTACAAGTCATATTTGGGGTCTCATATTCTGCTTTTGAAATCTTGGACTGCACTGTTACAAATCTACTTTACGAGTGATAGACTAATTCATGACTCGTTCGTAGACTTCACCCGTATCAACTGGTCCATTGCTGGAATTCTTTACAAAACCACTCTATACGACTCAAAGAGTGATCTATGACTCGTATAAAAGTCTCGCATAGCTGAACATCATAAATCAAACTTTACTGGAAATCTTCATAAAACCCATTCCACTACTCATAGAATCCTCTACCACTCGTAGAGGATCCCTAACCCATAAAAAACCAGAAGAATCTACAATTTTGTGCCAAAATCATGGCAACATGCTTTTGTGCAAACTAAACACCTAAAAACACATAAAAACCATAAATATCGCATTGAGAACACACAAAATCCTAAGTTTTAAGCATCAAATGTATTGTATTTTGACAGCATATCAGAGACCACACCAAATTGTGAAGGAAGCATAGTAATGTATTAAAAAAGAGGAAAATTTGAAGTGGGTCCATGAAAAAACAATAGATGCCTAAATTTTGAGTTAAAAAGTTAAAGAATTTAGAAATAAAAGGCAATGAGTTGAAAATTTCAAATTAAGGTACCCAAAAAGGTTTGAAATAGAGAAAGGGATCTGTGAGTTGAAAATATCAGTGTTGGTAGGGAAAAAGTGTAAAGTAGCCCAGAGTCAAGGACAGCAATAGCCATTTTATTCCAAACTATATCATACCAAAGCCCCTCGACCCTGCATTACAAGCTAAGAAAGTCCTATAGTTATCCTAGGTTAACTAGTCGAATGCCATGGTCCAGAACATAGGAGCAAGGCCACGGCATTGTACACAGTGTTTGAATGTCTATTGTGAGCACGAGTGTTTTTGTCAATCCTAAGCATTTAATTTGAACACAGAATTCTAAGTAAAATATGGGGATTCTTTTTGTGAGGACACTTGAATTATATTATTGACTTTAGGTTGTTTCAGTGATTATTGCTTGCTTGCCATAGTTGCACTGTCGTGTATTGATCCATATGAGTTTATAGCTTACTATTTTTCATGTGCACTGATAAGTTTCTTTGGGTATCTATGAGCTATTGAGATATGATGTGTGCCATGAGGTTAAGGTATGTGTGCTGGTGTATTATTTATGTAGATTGAGTCCGTCCCTTAAGGTCAAGCAAAAATTTTAAGTTGGGGGTGTTTATGTGCTACCAAAATACAACACTTTTGATGCTTAAAAGTTAAAATTTTAAAGCGATGTTAGTATGTTTAATGTGTTTTTGTGTTGGCATTTTTGGATTTTTGGAATCCAGATGATTTATGGCCAAGCTATGCATCTTGTAGTTTTTTTATGATGTAGGAAGCTTTCTAGCTGTCGTGGTTCACTCTACGAGTTGTAGAAGTGATCGTAGGTTAAATCTAGTGAAAGGATAATTTTTAGATGTTGAAGTTACATGTTATCAGATGAGGCATAAATCATTTGAAAGCCCATATATATGTTTGGTAGTATGCTGAAGATTAGCAAATATGCTAAGTACTAAACTATTATCATATGAAGACCCCTACGAGTCGAAAGTCAAATGATGGGTCGTAAACAAGTTTGTGCCTTAAGGATTAGAGTTTTGAAAGTTTTCAAAGAGTTATCAGATGAGACCCTTATGGTCCATAAGTCAAAAGATGGCCCGTAGAATAAATTTGTATATGGAAAGAAGATATTGTGCAGTGTAGTCTACAAAGGCCCATCACGGGCTGTGATTTCATCTACGAAAGGTAATCTTATTCCTCCAATTTCCTGATTCCATTTTTCCTATTTCATTTAGGATTTGGTTTCTACTCATTATAAATATGTCTTTTTTAGGTTTTCTTTAGAGAAAGTATCCAGAACGTAAAGAACCAATTACATATGATCATTACTTTGTTCTTGGAGATTACTTTTCGTTTTGTATTCAAGCTATAAATTCATGATTTGTTGTGAAGATTTCAAATTTTTTATTCTTCAATTTATCGTTTTAAGTGCTTAATTATTCTATTCCATAATATGATTTCCTTATCTACAACATGTATGAGTAGCTAAATCCACAACTAGGGTTATGAGAACAATGAAAAACTAACAAAGTAAAAATTGAATAATTTGTAATCCATGGAAAGTGTGCATGTATGTGTTAACTGTGTCTTTGAATTGAATGCTTTTAATGGTGACTAACGTTATAACTCACGTAATTCTTACTTCCAAAATCAAGGGGGTAATGAATGGGATAAGGGATAATTAACAAGATTCTATGTGATTACTCCCGTCTAATTAACTTGAACGGATCAAGGGATGGTTCTATTGGAACAAAGGTAAAGGTTAGTAATGCAACACTATGGGGATGGACAAAATCACATGGTGAAATTTTCTTAACGCTTGGATCAAAAGGTTAGGTAAACATAACTTATAGTTCTGCATGCTACACACTAGAAAAGGTTACAATTATCTGGCTAATATGCTGTCAAAACACAATCCTTTTGATGCTTAAAATGTTTTATCTAGTATGTTCTCAATGTGATGTTAGTGGGTTTTATGTGTTCTTGCGTTTGCCTTGGAGGATTTTAGGGTTAACTGTGATTTTGGGAAGATTATGTAGAAGTTGTTGCTTTCAATGATGTATGAGACCGTTTACGGGCCATAGAGCATTTTACGGGATATGAAGGAGGTTTCATGAACAATTCCAGTGAGGAGCTGATTTTCTAATGTTTATTCTATGAACCTGCAGACGAGTCGTTAATTATTTTATGAGTCATACATCAAGTCTCGTGCCCTATGTATCAGAGAAGGAGGATTTTTGAATAATCATCAGACATAAACCCTATGGGCCATAGAACACATTATGGGTTATAGAGGGGTACCGTAGAACACAAGTCTTGCTTGGCCGTAAAATGTACAAAAGCCCGATTATGGTCCATGGAACAAAATACGGGCCGTAAAGCAGTTCGTGAAGCGTGCGGACCCAATTATCCTTTTTTTAGGACATGTATTTTAAACTTTATAAATGGGTTTTTAGGTTATTTTTCTTTGAGTGTTCGAATAGTTGGCAGAAAAATAGTGAGATAGAGTGGAGAAAACATTGAAGAGGTTTGAGAAACACTTGTACTTTGATTTGATCTTCTAATCTTGTGATTCTCATTGAAGCTTGGATTTATTTGTGCTTAATTCAATTGTACTTTGTAAGTTCTCTATTTTCTTATTCAAATTAAGTACCTGCTACCAAGGATTGATGATTTTTTTGACTAACTTCAAAGGGCTAGTCACTTCTCTAAGATTGATCTTCAGTCCGGGTATCACCAAGTGAAAGTGAGGGAGTGTGACATTCCGAAGACGGCCTTCCAGACTATATATGAGCACTATCAATTCGTGGTTATGTCTGTTGGGTTGACCAATGCACCGGCTATCTTCATGAATCTTATAAATAGGGTCTTCAAACCCTACCTTGATTTATTTGTGGTAGTATATATTGATGGTATCTTAATTTATTCCCATACCAAAGAGGAGCATGCGGATCCCTTGAGGGTGGTTCTACAAATCTTGAGGGAGAAGAAGTTTTATGCCAAATACGAGAAATGTGTGTTTTGGTTGAAAGAGGTTACTTTTAAGGTGATATGGTGTCGGTGGATGCTATTAAGGTGGATCCTAAAAAGATGGAAGTGATTAGAAATTAGCCTAGACCTTTGACTCCATCGGATATCAGAAGCTTCTTGGGCTTAGCGGGTTATTACCGGAGGTTTGTGAATAGGTTCCCTTCTATTGCTTCTCCTATGACTAAGTTGACCCAAAAGAAGGCTTAATTTGTGTGGACCGATGATTGTGAAAAGAGTTTTCAAACTTTGAAAGATAAGCTTGTCTCCGCTCCTATCTTGTCTCTACCAGAAGGTTTGGAAGGGTTTGTTGTGTATTGTGATGCCTCACGAATTGGTTTGGGTTGTATTTTGATGTAAAATGGTAAAGTGATAACTTATGCCTCTAGACAACTTAAGGTGCATGAAAAGAATTATCCTACCCATGATCTTAAGTTGGCCGCCATGGTATTTGATTTTAAAATTTGGTGTCATTACTTGTATGGGGTGCATGTTGATATGTTCACCAATTATAAGAGTCTCCAATATGTATTCACCCTAAAAGATCTCAACTTGAGACAACTAATGTGGTTAGAGCTTCTTAAGGATTATATATAAATGGTATTTGCTTTGAAAATTTGCCATCATTACTTGTATGGGGTGCATGTTGATGTATTCACCGATCATAAGTGTCTCCAATATGTATTCACCCAAAAAGATCTCAACTTGAGACAATGAAGGTAGTTAGAGCTTCTTAAGGATTATGATATGAATGTGCATCATCACCCCGTTAAGGCTAATGTTGTGGCCAATGCTTTGAGTAGCGTATCTATGGGTAGCCTTGCACATGTAGGGGATAAGGGCAAAGAGGTGGCTAAAGAGGTTCATCAGTTGGCTAGATTGGGAGTTAAGTTGGAGGAGGTTGATAATGGTGAAGTAGTCATGGTTGATGGTTCCAAATCTTCATTGATTGAGGAGGTGAAGGCAAGGCAAGATTTTGACCCCGCCTTGCTAGAGTTGAAGGTTTTGGTGAGAGATGGTAAGGCGGAGGTTTTCCCCCTAGGGGGAGATGGTGCCCTTTTGTACCAAGGTAGATTGTGTATGCCTTGTATTGGTGACTTGGGAAAGAAGATTTTAGATGAGGCTCATAATTCATCCTACTCTATTCACCCAAGTTCTACAAAAATGTATAGAGATTTGATAGAAGTGTTTTGGTGGGGTGGTGTAAAGAGAGATATTGCTAAGTTTGCATCTGGTTGCCATAATTACCAACAAGTAAAAGTCAAACATCAAAGGTCAGCTAGCCTAGCCCAAGTGAAACCCCCCAAAAAGTGCCCGAAATTATGCCTCGAAAATGCCCATATTCATAATTTTCATATATCACAAAATTCATGTGATATCGAAAATCCGACTTCATATTTGTGATTAGGGGGAAAATTGAGTGGGGAATGGATATAACCCTAATTTTAGAGCAACCACATCAGAATTTTATTTTCCAAAAATTTCAAAAAATAGAATCGATTCGTGCCCTTGGTGCGACGTGGTAAAGGTGCGAACCTGTATATTTTTTTGCCAATTTTTTTCTTACTTCAGTCCAAGGCTTTGAGGCCTTGGGCCGAAGCCTTACTATGCGTAAAAACACCTATACTTAGTCATTTTTCAACCTCATATCATTTAAGACCTTCCCAAAACCCTCTCTAACACTTAGCCAATATTTCATTCAAATTCAAGTGTCCTAAACTCATTCCAGATCTTAAGGAATTCACTCAATCTTCAAGTTCTAATTCCAATCTTCATCATGGTAATCTCCAAAGTTGAGGTATGTGGGTTTCCACCATTGGCTCCTTTCAGCCATGGTTCCCAACCTTTCTCTTTATACTAATTACATATTTTTAAGTTGATTTACTTGTGGGTATTCTTACTGTAAATTTGATTATAAACTATGTTCGGATTTTCATGAAATGTGGACAGTCTAAGTATATTTTGAGCTATGAATCTATATTCTGTTGTGAGATTCGATGAAGGGTTCAAATGTATCTTACATAAGGGTATTAACAAGTGTTGGCGGGTTAATTTACATTAAGTTTTCTCATATGATTTCACTCTTGAACTGCATGATTTTGAGCTAGCATTACACACCTGCCAAGTGTTTGATAAAATGTCTGGTTAAGGATTTTCGAGTTATTGAAGGTCTATTGCATGGCTTATGAGTTTAGTGGCTTTATGATGATGACAGGAATGTTCGTATGTGTTGATTTCAAGGAAAGTATCTATAGTGTTGCAAGTGACCACACCTTGTTGAGGGGATGTTATGCCTCAATAACTTTGTCAAGGGTGCTAGGCCCGTACTACCACGTTGAGGGGTATATACCTTGACCACCTCATTGAGGGTGCTAGGTCTGTACTACCATGTTGAGGGGTATATACCTTGACCACCTTGTTAGGGAGTGCTAGGCCCGTATTATCATGTTGAGGGGTATATACCTTGACCAACTGGTCGGAGGTGCTAGGCCCGTACTACCAATTGAGAGGTAGATACCTCAATCACCTTCCAAGGGGGTTCTAGGCCTTGGATTCCAAGTATTAGATGCTTGGTGTATAATGGTGGTCTCTTCCTATACATGTACTATGTTCTATACAAGCACGTTTTACTTTGAGCATTGATCATGCATCCCATATTTGTATAGTACTTCCTATTCCCCATGTATATGTATTTTGACTATGTTGCTTATTTCTTGTGGCATTGCATCCTACACAGTTAGTACATTCAAATGTACTAATGCATATTCTATGCCTACATGATGTTATTATGTAGGAATCAGAGCTCCACGTGATCATCCTCCTTCTCCACATGGCTAGTACTATCTCTTGAAGCAAGCTTGGTGAGTCCTAATCTCTGAGGACAATAGCTATTGATCTTATGTTATGCAAAGAGTCTTTCTTTGTTTAGATGCTTATGAATATGAGGGTAAGCCCGAAAAAGTTATTTTGGCCCCCGCCCGATCTATGTTAGAGGTGTTATTGGACAAGTTATATACTGATGCTTTGAGCTTTGACTCTCTGAACTCTTGTATGTTTTTAAGCTATGAAAGACTCCTTTAGCCCCTTTATCCTTATTTTATATTATCTTATTGTTGGTTACTTGCTTCTATGACAAAGGATGTGTAATGATATGCTAAGAGACTTGTTTAGGGTCCCTTCGGGTTCCCCATTCATCGTGTCATGTCTAGGCCCTATGTTTGGGTCGTGAAAAACTTGGTATCAGAGCACTAGGTTGTTAATGGTCCTTGGCATCCAACACACTGCATCAACTAGAGTCTTATTCATGGTTGGAAGTGCACCTCAACTATGAGTAAGTGGCTATGAGGCATTTTAGGACATGTTTCCCTTCTTCATGAACTATGTCGTGCTATAGGAGTTAGGTAAGGTTTCCCCTCGAACAAATGTTCTTTGCCATTTTTAGATCATGCCTAACACAAGAGGAAGAAGAGCCTGCACACTAAAGAAAAACCAGCTCATGAGGAGCTCCGGGCTGCTCTCATCTTACTAGCTCAAGCCATGACTAATCAAATCGACCAAGGGGCCCAAGCCCCTCATATTCCTATTATGGCATCTAGGGTAAGGGATTTCATAAGGATGAACCTACCGAAGTTTCATGGGTCTAAAGTGGATGAGGATCCTCAAGAATTCGTTGATGAGGTGCACAAAGTGTTGTCCATCATGGGTGTTAGATCGGAGGAGAAATGGCAGCCTACCAACTCAAAATGGTGGCCCAAACATGGTTTACTCAATGGAAGGAGGAGAAGGGGAAGAACAATGTGGTCCTTTAGGAGGAGTTTAAGGCGGCATTTCTCAATCGGTTCTTCCCTCTTGAGCTAAGGGAGGCCAAAATGATGGAGTTCATGAATTTGAAGCAAGGGTCTATGAGTGTGAGGGAGTACGCCCTCAAGTTCAACCAACTCTCTAAATATTCTCCACAATTGGTGGCCGAGCCAAGGTCTAGAATGAACAAGTTTGTGATGGGTGTGTCCGACTTGGTAAATGAAGAATGTCATGCAGTCATGTTGATTTGTGATATGGACTTCTCCGGCCTCATGACTTATGATGAACAATTGAAGGGAGAAAGGTTAAGAAAGAGAAGTGGTAATGAGACCAAGAGGGCCCATTTTGAAGGAAGGTTCCAAAGTCCCTAGGGTGGCCAGTTTCATCAAGGCCAAGGTTCTTCAAATGCTCCTAATAGAAGGTATACTAATGACAACCTAAGGTCCCAAGAAGGTGGTCGTGTGGTATGTGCCTAAGATGTGGTAGAGGCCATAACGGCCCAGGTTTAAGGGACATAATGCATGCTATAGTTGTGGAGAAGTGGGTCACAAGAAGATTAATTATCCTCGTAATCAAAACAAAGGTAGATATGGTCGTCCACAAGGCCAAGGTACAAATGTGATTCCTTCAAGAAGGGGAGGTGAACAAGGTGGTTCCCCAAGGAACAATCAATTCTATGCTCTTCGAGGGAGGCAAAGGGTAGATGAGGTGTCTGATGTTGTCACCGGTATGTTAAAAGTCTTTGATTTTGATGTGTATGCATTGATAGACCCGAGTGCCACTATTTCTTATGTTACTCCTTTTGTTGCCAAAAAGTTTTATGTTGAACCCAAATTGTTGTGTGATCCATATGAAGTGTCTACTCCTGCTGGTGTATCCATTGTT
Organism: Solanum clarkiae; assembly: GCA_011800125.2. Classification (NCBI taxonomy): domain Eukaryota; kingdom Viridiplantae; phylum Streptophyta; class Magnoliopsida; order Solanales; family Solanaceae; genus Solanum; species Solanum clarkiae. The sequence continues at coordinate 17,776 of JAABOM020081462.1, read as the reverse complement.
ATTAGAAGGGCCTATAGAAATTTTCCCGTTTTCATTTTGCATAAAATATTGCCTTGTGATTTTTTTGAGTTGGATATCATAGATTTTGATGTCATTCTTGGCAATGGAATGGTTGCATGCATATTATGCCTCTATTGATTGTAAAACCCATAGGGTCAAACTCCAGTTCCCTAATGAACCCATCATTGAGTGAGAAAGTCATGATGTGGTGGTCAAGGTAGATCCATTTCCTGCATTAAATCCCAAAAGCTTATTTCTAAGGGTTTCTCTATAATCTTGTGAGGGTGACAGATATTGAGTCCAAAGTCCGTCCTATAGAATTGGTTCCTGTGGTAAATGAGTTCCTTAATATCTTTCCTAATGAGCTTCCCAATGTCCCTCCCAAAAGGGAAATAGATTTTGGAAAAGATGTCCTTCTCGATACTCAATCCATTTCTATTTCCCCTTACTGTATGGCCCCAGCAGAGTTGAAGGAGTTGAAAGAGCAATTGAGGGATTTGTTGGAGAAGGGTTTATTTAGGACTAGCCAATCACCTTGGGGTGCACCGGTGTTGTTTGTGAAGAAGAAGGATGGTTCTTTAGGATGTTTACTGATTACTGGCAGCTTAATAGAGTTGACCAACTTTAAGGGGCTAGTCACTTCTCGAAGATCGATCTTCGGTTCGGGTATCACCAAGTGAAAGTGAAGGAGTGTGACATTCCCAAGACGACCTTACAGACTAGATATGGGCATTATGAATTTGTGGTTATGTCTTTTGGATTGACCAATGCACCAGCTATCTTCATGAATCTTATGAATAGGGTCTTTAAACCCCACCTTGATTTGTTTGTGGTGGTATTTATTGATGATATTTTGATTTACTCTCTACCTTGATTTGTTTGTGGTGGTATTTATTGATGATATTTTGATTTACTCTCGTAGTGAGGAGGAGCATGTGGATCACTTGAGGGTGGTGTTACAAATCTTGAGGAAGGAGAAATTATATGCCAAATATGAGAAATGTGAGTTTTGGTTGAAAGGGATTGCCTTCCTAGGTCATGTGGTGGCGGGGGATAGTATTAAGGTGGATCCTAAAAAGACGGAAGCGATTAAAAATTGGCCTAGACCTTTGATTCCATCAGATATTAGAAGCTTCTTGGGCTTAGCGGGTTATTACCGGAGATTTGTGAATGGTTTCTCTTCTATTTCTTCCCATATGACTAAGTTGACTCAAAAGAAGGCTAGATTTTTGTGGACCGATGAGTGTGAAAAGATTTTTCAAACTTTGAAAGATAAGCTTGTCTCTGCTCCTATCTTGTCTCTACCGGAAGGGTTAGAAGAATTTGTTGTGTATTGTGATGCCTCACGAATTGGTTTTGGTGGTTTTTTTATGCAAATGGTAAAGTGACTGGTTACGCCTCAAGACAACTTAAGGTGCATGAAAAGAATTATCCTACCCCATGATCTTGAGTTGGCTGCCATGTTATTTGCTTTGAAAATTTGGTGTCGTTACTTGTATGGGGTGTATGTAGATGTGTTCACCGATCATAAGAGTCTCCAATATGTATTCATCCAAAAAGATCTCAACTTGATACAACGAAGGTGGTTAGAGCTTCTTAAGGATCATGATATGAATGTGTATTATCATCCCGGTAAGGCTAATGTTATGGCCGATACTTTGAGTAAGATGTCTATGGGTAGCATAGAACACGTCGATGATAAGGCCAAAGAGGTGGCTAGAGAGGTTCATCGGTTGGCTAGATTGGGATTCAGGTTGGAGGAGGTTGATAATGGTGGTGTAGTGGTGGTAGATGGTTCCAAATCTTCATTGATTTAGGAGGTAAAGACAAAGCAAGATTTTGAACCCGCCTTGCTAGAACTGAAGGCCTTAGTGAGAGATGGTAAGGTGGAGGTTTTCTTCCAAGGAGGAGATGGTGCCTTTAGGTACCAGGGTAGGTTCTGGGTTCCGAGTGTGGATGACTTGAAAGAAAAGATTCTTGATGAGACTAATAATTTCTCCTATTCTATTCACCCTGTATCTACAAAAATGTATAGATATTTGAGGAAAGTGTTTTGGTGGGGTGGTATGAAGAGAGATATTGTTAAGTTTGTATCTGGTTTCCATAATTAACAACAAGTCAAAGTCGAACATCAAAAGTCAGGTGGCCTAGCCCAAGATATAGAGATTCCTACATGGAAGTGGGAGAAAATTAACATGGATTTTGTGGTTGTGTTGTCTAAGACTAGAAAGGGTTTGGATTCTATTTGGATTGTGGTTGATAGAATGACAAAGTTGGCTCATTTCCTACCGGTTAAGAATACTTATGGTGCCGTAGATTATGCTAAGTTATACATTCATGAATTTGTTAGATTGCATGGGGTACCCTTGTCTATCATATCGGATCGTGGTGCTCAATTCACTTCTCAATTTTGGAGGTCCGTCCAAAGAGGTCTTGGTACTAAGGTAAAGCTTAGTACGGCCTTTCACCCTCAAACCGATAACCAAGATGATAGAACTATCCAAACTCTTGAGGATATTCTTAGAGCTTGTGTATTAGAGTTTAAGGGTAGTTAGGACGATTATCTTCCACTCATTGAGTTTGCTTACAACAATAGCTATCATTCTAGCATTGTATGGCTCCTTTAGAGGCTCTCTATGGTAGACGTTATAGGTCCCCAGTTGGATGGTTTGAGGTAGGAGAGATGGCTTTTGTTGGGCCCGAATCTGGTTATAGAGGCCATGGAGAAGGTAAGGTTGATAAGATAAAGATTGAAAACATTCCAAAGTCATCAAAAGTCCTGTGCCGGTGTGAGGAGAAGGGATCTTGAATTTAAGGTTGTGACTGGGACTATTTGAAGGTCTCACCCATGAAAGGTGTGGTTCATTTTGTTAAGAAGGGTAAATTGATTCCAAGATTTGTTGGTCCCTATAGAGTGTTGAGGAAGATTGGTAAGGTGGCCTATGAGTTGGAGTTGCCCAATGATATGAATATGGTTCATTTGGTCTTTCATGTGTCTATATTGAGGAAATGTGTGGGTGAACCAAATACCATTGTTCCTCTTGATATTGTTGGTGTTGTTGAAGACAATTTAACTAGTGAAGAGTTCCAGTAGAAATTTTGTATAGACAAGCGAAGAGGTTGAGGAACAAGGATGTTGCTTCCATCAAGGTCCTTTAGAGAAACCAACAAGTTAAGAGTGCTACATGGTAAGCCGAGGCGGACGTGCAAAAGCGATATCCCTATCTCTTTCATTCTACTCAAGCATAAGGCACTAATTCAAGTCCCCTATGTGATTTCAAGTCATATGTTTCATCCCTTATGTCATTGCATGCATTCATGTTTATATTGACAACTTCATGGTGATTTTGACACTTATGTTGTGATTTTGAAATGATGTTTAAGTGCATTGTTGTATTCATGTGTTGGAATGAACTCATCTTGATTATTTTTCCTATATATGTTTCTTTGACATTCAGGGATGAATGTTCCCAAGGGGGAGATACTGAAACGCCCCAAAAAGTGTCCAAAAATGTGCCTCGGAAATGCCCATATTTTAAATTTCTATATATTTCAAAATATATATATGATATCAAAAATATGACTTCATATTCGTGATCAAGGGAAAAATTGAGTGTGAAATGGGTATAACCTTTATTATAGAACAACCCTATCAAGATTTTATTTTCCAAAAATTTCAAGAAATAGAATCGATCCGTTCCCCTGGCGCAACGTGGCCAGGGCGCGAACCTGTATATTTTTTGGCCAATTTTTCTTACTTCGGTCCAACGCTTTAAGGCCTTGGGCCTAAGACTTCCTATACGTAAAAACATTTATAATTAGTCATTTTTCAACCTCATATCATTCAAGACATTCCCCAAAACCCTCTTTAACACTTAGCAAATACTTCACTCAAATTCAAGTGTCCCAAACTCATTCCAGATCTTAAGGAATTCACTCAAGCTTTTGGTTCTCATTCCAATCTTCATCAAGGGAATCTCTGAAGTTGAGGTATCTGGGTTTCAACCATTGGGTCTTTTCACCCATATTGCCAAACCTTCCTTTTTATACAATTACATGTTTTCAAGTTTATTTACTTATGGGTATTCTTATTATGAATTTGATTATAAACTATGTTGGGGTTTTCATGAAATGTGGATTGTTTAAGCATGTTTTGAGCTATGAATTTATGTTCTATGATGAATTTGATAAAGGGTTTTAATGTATCTTGCCTAAGGGTATTACCAAATGTTGGAGGGTTGATTTACATTAAGACTTCTCACATGATTTTACTCTTGAATTGCATGATTTTGAGCTAGCATTACACACCCACCAAGTATTTGATACAATGTTCGGATAAGGGTTTTTGAGTTATTTAAGGTCTATTGCATGGCTTATGAGTTAAGTGGCTTTATGATGATGAAAGGAATGTACGTATGTGTTGATTTCGTGAAAGGTATCTATAGTATTGCAAGTGACCACACCTTGTTGAAGGGATGTTATGCCTCAATCACCTTGTCGGGGTGTTCTAGGCCCGTACTACCATGTTGAGGGGTATATACCTTGACCACCTTGTCGGGGGTGCTAGGCTTGTACTATCACGTTGAGGGGTATATATATTTACCACCTTGTTGGGGGGTGCTGGGCTCGTACTACCACGTTGAGGGGTATATACCTTGACCACCTTGTGGGGGGTGTTAGGGCGTACTACCAATTGAGGGGTAGATACCTCAATCACCTTCCAAGGGGTTCCTAGGCCTTGGATTCCAAGTATTAAATCCTTGGTCTATGATGATGGTCTTTTCCAACACATGTACTATGTTCTATACAAGCATGTTTTACTTTGAGCATTGATCATACATAAAACGACCCCAAAAATTGCCCAAAAATATGCCTCGGAAATGCTCATAATCGTAATTTCTATATATTTCGAAATCCATGCATGATATCGAAAATTCAACTTTATATTCATGATCAAGGGGAAAAATTGAGTGGAGAATAGGCCTAACCCTAATGTTTGAGCAACCGTAGCAAAATTTTGATTTCCAAAATTTACGAAAACAGTGGGGTCCGCGCCCCTGGCTCAAAGCGGCCAGGGTGCGGATTGGTATGTATTGTTGCCAGTTTTTTTTAATTTGTCCTAAAGCCTTGGGTTCTTTGGGCTAAGACTTCCTATGCATAAAAACACCTTTATTTAGTCATTTTTCAACCTCATATCATACAAGACTTTTCCCGAAACCTTCTCAAACACTTAGACAAATATCTCACACAAAATCAAGGGTCCTAAACTCATTTCAGATCTTAAGGAATTCACTCAAGCTTCAAGTTTTCAATCAAATCTTCATCAAGGAATTCTTCAAAGTTGATCTATGTGGGTTTCAACCATTGGGTCCTTTTACTCATGATGCCCAACCTTACTTTTTACATAAATTGGATGTTTCTAAGTTGATTTACTTATGGGTCTTACATACTATGAATTTGATTGTGAACTATGTTGGGGAAAAGTGTGACACTTTAATCATGTTTTGAGCTATGAATCTGTGATTTATTTTGAGATTTGACGAATGGTTTCAATGAATATTGCATAAGGGTATACCAAGTTTTGGTGGGTTGATTTACTTCAAGATTTCTTGCATGATTTCACTCTTGAATTGCATTGTTTTATACTAGTATTACACACCCGCCAGTTATTTGATAAAATATTCGGTTATTATTTTGTTGAGTTGTTGAAGGCCCAATGCATGGCATGTGAGTTAAGTGACTTTATGATGATGAAAGTAATATTTTGATTGCTTTGTTGGGCCCGGATCTAGTTATGGAGGCCATGGAGAAGGTAAGATTGATAAGAGAAAGATTGAAAACAGCCAAAAGTCGTCAAAAATCCTATGCCGATGTGAGGAGAAGGGATCTTGAATTTAAGATTGGTTATTGGGTCTATTTGAAAGTCTCACCCATAAAGGGTGTGGTTCATTTTGTTAAGAAGAATAAATTGAGTCTAAGATTTGTTGGTCCTTATAGAGTGTTGAGGAGGATTGGTAAGGTGGCCTATGAGTTGGAGTTGCCCAATGATATGAATATGGTTCATCTGGTCTTTCATGTGTCTATGTTGAGGAAGTGTGTGGGTGACCCAAGTGCTATTGTGCCTCTGGATGTTTTGGGTATTGTTGAAGACAATTTGACTTATGAAGAAGTTCCGATAGAAATTTTGGATGGACAAGTGAAAAGGTTGCGGAACAAGGATGTTTCTTCCGTCAATGTCCTTTGGAGAAAACAACAAGTTGAGAGTGCTACATGGGAATCCGAAGCAGATATGCAAAAGCAATATCCCAATCTCTTCCATTGTACTCAAGCCTACAGTACTAATTCAAGTTCCCTATATGATTTCAAGTCTTATGTTTCATCCCTTATGTCATTGCATGCATTCATGTTTATGTTGACAACTTCATGGTGATTTTGACACTTATATTGTGATTTTGAAATGATGTTTAAGTGCATTGTTGTATTCATGTGTTGGAATGAACTCATCTTGATTATTTTTCTCATATTTATTTCTTTGACATTCAGGGACGAATGTTCCCAAGGGGGAGATACTGATTTGACTTCATATTCTTGATCAGGGGCAAAATTGAGTGGGAAATGGGTATAACCTCGATTTTAGAGAAACCATATCAAAATTTTATTTTCCTAAAATTTCACAAAACTGAATCGATCCGCGCCCCTGGTGCAACGCAGCTAGGGCGAGAATCTGTATTTGTTTTTTTGCCATTTTTTCTTACTTCGGTCCAACACTTTGAGGCCTTAGGCCTAAGCCTTCCTATGCATAAAAACAGTTATACTTAGTCATTTTTCAACTTCATATCATTCAAGATATTCCCTAAAACCCTCTCTAACACTTAGCCAAATATTTCACTCAAATTCAAGTGTCCCAAACTCTTTCCGAATCTTATGGAATTCACTCAAGCTTCAAGTTCTCATTCCAATCTTCATCAAGGGAATCTCTAAAGTTGAGATGTGTGGGTTTCAATCATTGGGTCCTTTCACTGATGGTGCCCAACTTTTCTTTTTATACAAATTATATGTTTTCAAGTTGATTTACTCATAGGTATTCTTACTATGAATTTGATTATAAACTATGTTGAGGTTTTCATGAAATATGGACTGTTTAAGCATGTTTTGAGCTATGAATCCATGTTCTATGATGAGATTTGATGAAGAGTTTTAATGTATCTTGCATGAGGGTGTTACCAACTGTTGCAGGGTTGATTTACATTAAGTTTTCTCATAGGATTCACTCTTGAATCACATGATTTTGAGCTAGTATTACACATCTGCCAAGTGTTTGATAAAATATCCAGTTAAGGGTTTTTTAGTTGTTGAAGGTCTATTGCATGACTTATAAGTTAAGTGGCTTTATGATGATAAAAGGGATGTACATATGTGTTGATTTCATGAAAAGTATCTATTGTATTGCAAGTGACCACACCTTGTTGAGGGGGTGCTATACCTCAATCACCTTGCTGGGGGATGCTAGGCCCGTACTACCACATTGCGGGGTATGTACCTTGATCACCTTGTCAGGGGATGCTAGGCCCATACTATCACGTTGAGGGGTATATATCTTGACCACCTTGTCAGGGGATGTTGGGCCCGTACTACCACGTTGAGGGGTATATACCTTGATCACCTTAACGGGGAATGCTAGGCTCGTACTACCATGTTGAAGGGTATATACATTAACCACCTTGTCGGGGGTGCTAGGCCTGTACTACCAATTGAGGGTTAGATACCTCAATCACCTTCCAAGGGGGTGCTAGGCCTTGGATTAGAAGTATTAGATGCTTGGTCTATGATGATGGTCTCTTCCTGTACATTTACTATGTTCTATACAAGCATGTTTTACTTTAAGCATTGATCATGCATTTCATACTGTTATAGTACTTCCTATTGCCTATGTATATGCATTTTGACTATATTGCTTATCTCTTATGGAATTGCATCATACATACTTAGTACATTCAAATGTACTAACGCATACTCTATGCTTACATGATGTTACCATATCGGAACCGGAGCTTCACTTGATCATCCTCCTTCTCCACATGGCTAGTACTATCTCTTGAAGCAAGCTTGGTGAGTGCTCAACTCCAAGGACAATACATATTGATCCTATGTTATGTAAAGACTCTTTTCTTTGTTAAGATGTTTATGACTATGAGGGTGAGCCCAGAAAGTTATCTTAGCCGCCACCCATCTATGTTAGAGGTATTGTTGGACAAGTCATATGCTTTGAGCTTTGACTCTTTTGATGATTAATGCTATGAAAGACTTCCCTTAGTCTTTTTATCCTTATTTATATTCTCTTATTATTGTTTGATTGCTTCTGCGACCAAGGATGTGTAAGTGATATGCTAAGAGGCTTGTTTGGGGTCCCTTTGGGTTCCCATTCGCCGTGTCATGTCTAAGCCCTAGATTTGGGTCGTGACAAGAAGTTAGTTTAGTTATGCCTATAAATACTTAGTGGTATTTGATCCCCGCCGATGGAAAGTGATTAAAGGCTTTTGTAAACCTTAAGTGTAGAATAATCCTAGAGTTAGAAAGATATATAAACCATGAAGTGTGATAATAGTAGATGATTGAAGTAGGTAGTTAAGATTCGTGTGGTTCTAAGTTAATAAATGGGGTGGTAAGTCATGTCCCTTATGATTTTTGGGTAAAAAGTAGCAAGTATCATCTAACTTTCATGATAAAGGTAAAGGAAGAATTTTTAGTTAGTATGACATGGAGTACACTCGAATAAGAATGGAGTCGATGTTGACATGCCATTGCATTAGTAAAAAAAATCAACTATCGGTGTTTGAATAGAAGATCAGAGGCCATAAGGTGGTAGATCCAACCTAGGCTCATGACTTTGAAAGAAGAGTCACATGAGATTTGTATGTAGAGTTATGAACTTAGTTAGGTAATGAGGTATAATGAATAAGATATATACTACTTAACTTATGAAAGGAAGTGTGATGATAGACTATATTAGATGGACTATGAGATAAAGGTTGATTTCTTATCATGATATTTAGTGGTTTAATAGTTCTTGACTTTATCTAATAGTTTAGAGTTAGTATAGTATGTAATGAACATGAATGCACATGTTTAGCACTAGACCCTAAGCTTGAACTTTAGGTGAGCATTATGAAAAAGAGGATAGCATGACAACAGTGATACCATTAGTTGGAGATTTTCTCTAGTATGTTTGACATGACATAAGCGAAAAATTAAGATGTTGACTTGAAAGAAGTGTGATTTTATGAGTACAGTCAATGTGGCTCTTAGATGAAAATAGTGAATTGAGGATAAGTCATTTAATAAGGAAAACACCTAAGATATATATATCCAAGATAGTATATAATTATGCGAGACTTTAAGTTTATGATTTATTATGGGCATCTAGATAGTATATGTGAGTTGTCAATTTAGAGTAGATTGATATAATTATTTTTTATTACCCGTAAGAGTTGAGTTAATGGGTGTTAGCTATAGATAATAAGGAGTCTCTCATTATAGTCCAATCAAGGTGATAAGCAAATTGGAATTGCTGGAGCATAGCTTGATAGGAGCAATGGGCCATATAGGTGATAGATCCATTGTTATGCTTTCTCTAGGAGACCAAAGGCAGAGACATCAAATGCTATTATTATAGAAACTCTTCTAGTATGTGATCACCAGGGATATTTGGTTACTATTTTCTTAGTAATTATGATACATTCCAGTAGTGGGTCTAATTTTTTTTTCATGGTGTAGTACTAGTGGTATATGAAAATGAACACATCATTGTTATGTGCAAATATTAATTACTTAGAGAGTTATTAGTGTATCATATGCTCATATAATGAGATTCAATATTGCATCCATATTTGATAAATCAACTAGTTTGTTACTATGAACACTTGAGTTAAACCTTGATAAGAAAAATTTTAGTGATGGATCTTTGGTACAACTAATAGGTAGGTGGTGAAATGTATCTCAAGAATTTTAAATGAGGATTGATGATTTCATAATAAGCTCCAAGAGAGTGGACCAATATCAAAATGATTAGCTTATAGATAAATAAAGTCCCAATAAGTAACTTCGGGGAAGGCAATGGAGGATTTTAATAGGAGAGTGCATATAAAAATTGGATTAGTCCTTTGGATTCTGTCTGGTATAACTGGGTTTAAAGTTTCATGTCGATGATAAGGTTGGGTTCAAGATGATGGCAATGGGTACTGAGCATAATTATAATAAGAATTTACTATGGATTATGATCAGGATGCAATCATATGATAAGGATTTGTGATTAAATAAATTCGATATGATAATAATGACTTGTGGATCTTTAAATTTATGAATTATTACTATTTGATAAGTAACGTGATCATATGAAAAGATGTAGTATGCATCGTGACACTGCTCGAATAGAATTGAAAATAGTTAGAGTAAAAAGTGAATAAAATTAGTAAGATGTAGGCTAGCCTTTAGAAAGATACAAGAACAAAGACGTTCACTCTGATGGTAAAGGTTAAAGATGTATCTTCCGAGAGAGTGGAGAACTAAATTCAAATACACGTAGTTCCATCTATTCTTCTTTAGTTATAGTGATAATGTTATGTATAATTGATCTATCTTAGAAAACTATTGGGGGTGCTCCGACCACCATCTGCTCGAAGCAATCACCGGAGACTAAAAATGTTTGGTCGCCTCATTGCCCAATGCCTCAACAAGATCTGAATGGCATACAGTCTAACTACTTAGGTATCACAATCTTTTTCTACTGCACTCAACTATCATATTGATACACCGGACAACAAACCGGACCTTCCTTGGGAGTTTGACAGTAAAAACAAGGAAAAGGTGAAGGAGATACTGTTTTTCTATCCATCCAACTATAAACAATCTGCAGTGATTCTTTTATTGGATCTTGCACGGCAGCAAAATGGAGGGTGCTACCTATTTTGGCAATGAATGAAGTGGCTAAGATTATTGAAGTCGCCCCAATTGTCTTTATTAGATTGCTACTTTCTATACGATGTTCAATAGGACAATAGTTGGTAATACCACCTTCTGGTTTGTGGCACAACACCTTGTATGATTCGTGGTTTAAGAGGTATAGAAGAAGCTATACTGAAGCACCTGAAAGTAAAGCTTAATGAAGTAACCAAACATGGCTTATTTCTGTTGGTGAGATGGAATGCATTGGGTGTTGTGTAAATGCTCCAATGACAATGGTGGGTGACTATTCCAATGGATCTGAAGGATATGCTTACAATTATTATGAGGATCTCACTCCAAAGAGAGCTATAGAGATTGTTGAGGCATTCAGGAAAGGTGAAAAACAAAACAAAAAAACATTGTGTGGCACTCAGAACCCAGGTCATGTCAATTGTGGACCGGAAGGAGGAAACACTACACTATTAAGTGTGCTTAAGACTCCTCCCTGTCAGGGATCTAGATGCTGGTGAATAAGTTTCTTGTTGTTCAGTTCTTAATAATGTAAAACAATGGATGGGGAGAGGCATCCGATGTTATATGCAGTAAATCGTCTACTTTTTAAAAGTTTAAATTTTTTTTCTGTGTGTCAGTACGATTACAGGTGAAACTAATTCTTGTTTATTATATTTATTAATTCGTACCAAATCCAGTGAAAATGGTTTGTTTTTGGTCATATTTTGCCTAAAACTAGTTTGGTACAGTATGGTTAGTTTACAATTAGGAAGTTTGAATTTTAAGAAGCCATTGCTTTTCCAATCAGTACCCTCTAATACGGAAGTGGACTGGGAGCAATGGCAATGTTGTTTGGCGTTTTGGACATGAAAAGAGATTTTCTATTGAATAAATAAATTTGAACTAGAAAAAAAAAATTTAAAAATATGGTGATAAGCTCTTTTAGTGATTTTGAGTATGGTAATTAGTACATTAAAATTTTTATAAAGAATATGATTGGTGGGCAAACTAATCAAAAGAATAAAAATCAAATATATTGAACAATTTAAAATATTTGAAATTGACGTTATAAAAGGAATCTAAGAAAGGTGAAGGAATATGACATCTCGTATAAATCCTTCATTCGAAGTTGAAGGTGATATGGATTTTCACCTTTGAGTTCAAACATTATCATATTATAACTTAAGCTCTTGAGAAGAGTTTATTGTAGGAAAGAAATCTTGACAAGATCTGTGGTTATTTTTACATTATGAGTGAGTTAGTTGGTTTAGGTTCATTTCTGGTTATAACCGATATTACTTGTTCAGAACTTTATCGTGATTATGTGAGAAAAGATTTGTCCAAATGATTATGTTATGATCGACTGAGTTAGTATGTGATTTGAAAATTATTTTTGATTGTAAATCTGCTAAAAAATGATTCAAAAGTTTAGTTCTTAGTAGTTGATCTTGAGGTATGATTTTAAGGAGGAGCTTAAAAGGAGAGACGAACACTGACTTTAGAAGATTATAACTCAGGTTGTTGGTAACGTTAGTTATTCTTCCTTTTTTTTCTTTTGACCGTTCGAAGATGAAGGTGGGTAAATTGGTATCTGATGTAACGATCCGTTAAGACATTTTGAGATATAAAATTTTGTATGTTGTAAAAGATTTATCTCGTAAATTTTTAATGGGTAATTTGGACTATTTGATAACTAAGGTTATTTAGTAGAGGGATAATTTTACATAACTAATGTAATTAGTGAACTAAAGTGGTAAATTTATGTAATACCCTATACCACTTATACCATATTTATTAAAAATAATTTAGTAGATTTTATTACTTTTAACACATAAATAAAATAAAGAGAAGAAAAATAAGGGTTTGGGCGACGTACCTGCGACGTCACATGCACGACGGAAACCAAAATTTGCTTCAGATAACTCTCCAATTGGCTGGTTTTTAAGTATTGCTAGTATTTAATTATAATATTAATGGGTGGGTAGTGTGAATAGGTTATTGTGTAGAAAGAATTGGAAAGTATTAATGAAGGGTGTACAGTGATGTCTAGTCGTTCCAAGTTCCAACTATAGGTCAAGGTAGTGTTCTGTAATTCTATCAATATATTGTTTAATGATGGAACTTGTAGTGGGTGTTAGAATTCATACATACATATATATAATAATGATATAGGATGAAATTGGTTACGGCAATTCTTCCCTAGCAGCGTCACTGCTTTCAGAGTAGTTTTGCTTAATTTATTATTATGATTACCATTTTATAAATCAAGTTTTGATATATTGAGATAGGTAATTAAATATTAGGTATATTATATTATATAAAAATAATAAAATTTATGATATGTGGAGGAACTATAACTTAACTCTAGGCTTTAAATTAAGGAACTTGATTGTGGAATTGAGTGAATTTTTTTTAGTCTACGCTAGACATATACTAATGTGGATGTCTATGGACTGATTTACTTATGAATATTATATATTTGATAGATTCGAAAGGTTTTGAGGCATTTAGGAAAGGGAAGGCATTGGTTAGTTAGCTTGCTTGACTTTGGTTCTTCGGTGGAGGTAGGTTATGATTTATTTTATGTGTTAGAAATACTCTTAATAGTGATTGATATTCATTGAGTATTATCATGAAATTTTCTATGTATTTATTTTTGTGTTTTGGATGATTGAAATATGGTTCTGATTGGTCTGCAATCCAAAGACTATCAAACTCATAATCTTGAATTGGCTTTATCAAAATTATATCTTGAATAAAGAAGGCTTGATGAAATACTGAAGTGAAAAGTAATAATAAATAATGATGAAGTAATTATATTTGGATCGGGTGTCACATTTCGACATGAATATCGTGTGTCACATTCCGACATGAATGTTATTGAATCGAGTATCACATTCCGACACAGATATTATTGGATCGAGTGTCACATTTCGACACATATATTATGGGATGGGGTGTCACGTTCCGATACGATATATATTGGATCGAGTGTCACATTCTAGCATGATAATAATAATGAAAATGTATTAAATTAATGATTTAATATACTCAATCTCAACTAACTCATTTCCCAAAAAAAGCATGGTGTTGAAGCTGGAGTCCTCATGTGTATTCTTGATATTGTTGACATATTAGATACATGTTTCATTGTGTTGTCACTTATACTTGTTGTTTGTTGCTTGCCACTGGTAAGTGCTATAGTTTATTTCTTGATATTACTTTATGTATATTAGTTTCTATTTGGAATCGGTCGATGATACCTGCTTAGTACATATGGCTCGTACTGACTCATACTTGTATTTTTCTTTGTTTTGCTTTTGTGGAGTGCAACGAGTGTTCCATCGACTTTGACTCGCCCTCAGCTCTAGTTGGTCGTCGGTATATCATATTTCAGGATGCTATAACCTTCTAGCTCGTATTGGATTCTATCAGTTATGACATGATGTCCTTAGTTTTCAAGCATAAACTATTTTATTTATCTATTTTTGTGTTTCTACTCTTAGACTTAGTATTTGAGATCATATGTCCTTGATGTGATCACTTTCAGGTTTTGGGGAACGTTATGTAATAGACTTGGTTAGTTTTGTTATTTCTTATTTTTATAAATTGAGCTTTCGTATCATTATTGTATTTAATAAGCTGAACGGCTATATAGATTGGGATTTGTATCGTTGGAGGGTAAGTATGGGTGCCAGACACGGCCCGTTTGGGCCGTGACATCTTTTTATTGTTAATGAAAGGATTCTCGGTCACACAAATATTAAGAATGATATTAGACCACAAATTTTGAAAATCTTTCTTTTTTATTCCCTTAAATATTGTAACAAGTCAAAAAATGTCACATAAATGGGATAGAGGGAGTACTATTTTCTCCCATTTAAATGTGTGTCCTGATGCAAAATTCTTGTTAGTCGTGAATTGACGAACAAACAACAAATATTTTTTTTTACCAATTCTTAAAGTCTGACTCCAATTCACAAAATTGAAAATATATATACCACTATACTACTACTATATAGAAAAGGGAATGAGGAACGATCAAGGGCAAACGAGTAATTTTGCTCACATAAACATATTCCTTTCTAAAAGAATTAGTTTTCTTTTAAGTTCTAACAACATGAATAACCCCAAATAGCCACAAATCGTCTCCAAACACAAAAAGATAATTCTTCCCTCCCTCTTGTTCCAACAATAGTGAATCGATCAGAAATCTTCATAATTTCAGGTATGTTCTTTAAATTTTGCTGCAACTTCCTTTCAGCTTTCCTTAGACTTCTCTCTCCCAATTTAATTGCTGAAATATATGGATGACTTGAAGGTTTATATTGTCCTCACATATCTGCGGTCTCTTTAAAGTTTCCCGACACAGGGTTGACGAGAATTCAAGAAATATGGATTCCTAAAAGTGTTCTATGAGCTCTCGTCGTCATCTCTTTACTATTCCAGGTTAGTGTTTCTCTCAATTTCCCCCCTAATTCCATTTCAGTTCATTTTAAAATTTTCAATTTCATGTTGTTATTATTGTTATTCTATCTTGATTTTGTGCTTGATTTTTCTTCTCATTTCTCACTATTCTCAGTTTTCCAAATAGAGTTACAAAAATAATTGATGAAAAAAAGACAACACTTGAGTTGTCCCCAAACGAGTATGCTGAACTCATTGGGAAGTTTCTTTAGAGTTGGGAAAATAGATATGAACAACTTTTCCAAGAAGAGTAGCAAGATGATTATTTTTTAAAGAATTGATATTGCTAAGAAAATTTTTCAAGTACTAGTGCAATTATGAAAAGGCAAATATGTGTATGTTGGTGGTGATCTCTACGCCCTACCTTCTCTATTTCTTTTATATATCAGGTGTTTTCTATATGTGATGATCTCTATGCCCTACCTTCTCTATTTCATTTATATATCAGGTGTTTTCTATATCCCTTAGTGCTTTCGGTACAAACATAACATGTTTCTTATGATACAATATCAACCTTCTTAGTTTACTTCAAAGCATCATTCGGGTCTATAGATTTAGGTGTAAAGAGGCACTTTGAGATCCTATTAAATGGCTGCGTAAGTTCAAAAAGAGAATCAGTTGAATAATTCGCCTAAAGTAATCAAGAGATTGAAGACCTGTTTCTTCAATTTGTACAGTTTCATGTAAGACTTAGAGTTTTTAGGGCCTTTGTATTGAATATCGAGTTTGATCCACCTGATCTTATGATAGCTTATGTAGTAATTTCTATTATTACCCTGTGAATACAACAGTTGTGTGAGAGCCTTAGTCGCATGTCCTCTTTCCGCCTCTCTATGGAAGCAAAGCCTATTAAGTGAGAATACATATGTAGAGGATCGAGGATAACTTTACAAGATATTTAGCAACCTTAGTAACTATTTAACCATACAACTGCAAAACAGGCACTTTGGGATGTATTATTTCCCTTCGAAACACCCTTTCCCAAGTAGTCAGACCCTCCATCCCTCAATTCAAGTGCTTCATAGACTCCATTAGAAACTTGTGGTTTAAAATAACTCATAGTTTTCTATACATAACACTGTTTTGAAGTGTCAAACATTTAAAGAAATAATTTTCACAAATGTAGATTGCCATTTTCGATTTTGTGTTGTGCTCACTCGTATTAGATGCATATTCATGTATGTCAATAAGTCCATTTAAATACATGATCAATGGAATGTTATTGTGTGTCCATCCAAATAACATACAGCTTGCTAAAGGGATATATAGGAGTGCTTACTCGCGAAAAGCTGAAGCCAAGGGATAGTCATATGATTAGATTAAAGTGTAAAAGTTTTAGAATGAGAGATCAATGGAAAATTAATCGTATATGTAGAGAAAATTTTGAGTGCTCACAGAGAATTTGTTCAATAACACGTACAAAGACATGAAAAATCAAATTGTAGTGAGTGAATCATTGGTTTTGTGTAATGTTGTACTTGTTAATGTTTTCAATTTTTCCTTTCATTTTGTTGGTCTTTGTAATTGTTAAAAGTTAGCTGGAAAAACCGAAAATGTTGAAGGGGAAGTTGAAAGAATAAAATCTGGCTCCTCTATAGGATAGCTCAAATAAGAAAGGTACAATAATTAAGGGTTCTTTCAGATGATGAAATAGCTCAAAAGGCTAAGTTTAGCAATGGAAGTGGAAGAAATTACAAACCTGAGGAAGTAGCTTGGAGACGAGGTCCAGAATCCTCAGGTTGAAACAGAGAATTAAGAAAAAAAACTCACATTGATGTGTTGTTGCTAGATGGGCAAGAAAGCAGAGGTCCTGAAGCTATTTAGGGATAAATATCCTTTTTACCGGAACTAATACATAGAAACAGAAACATGGAAATCGCAGTATCATGAGTCTTTAGAAATTTCAACTCCATTGCTGGCCTATGAACCGCAAGGGAAGATAATTTTACAAGTTGCACCTAAGATCCTTCAAGTTTAGATGAATAATATTGTTAGTCATTGTTTCGACTGACTTGTTACAATGAGGTATGTTTAAGAATAAACTATTATGTACTTATTTGGCATAATTCGACATCAATATATCTGTAAATATCCATTTAAATGTTATTGCAACTGTATCATACAAGCTTACATAATATTTGTTGTGTCTTTTCATCTACTATTTTTTTCGTTCATTTAATTTTTCTTCTACCTTATTTTTTTCATTCATTTAATATTGCTCCTACCTTATACCTCCAAATAATAATGTAAAGATCTATCATTTAAAAAACAAACGTTGGGCTTGTGCTGAGTACGAGCATGTTTATCTAGTATATATAGAGAGAGGGGGGGGGGGGGGGGAGGGAGAGAGAAAGAG
>JAABOM020081454.1:0-31822 GCA_011800125.2 Solanum clarkiae | reverse complement strand
AACTCAACTTTGTGCAAGAGGGTTCCTATGAACTTAATTCATCTCCAGATCTATTCCTACTCTATAGAATTGACTTTAGCATCTATTATAACTTAAGAATAATTAAGTGCAACCTTATAGTATATGAAGGATGGCTTCATCTTAACTTAAAAAGTTTTGATGTATATATAATATATGTACCGACGTGGTACCGATCATTTGTATCATTCCCCAAGAGGGTATCCTAAGCGTAACTGACACTCGGAGACTATTGCTAGTCCCTAAACGAACCACCATATGGAATAAGAATAACATAGCAATCTCAATCATAAAAAAAGGGAAAAAGAATCCCAACATCAACTGTCATCTGTCTATGTCTATGGAACCTCTATAACTAATGTCCAAGAAGGTACCATGACAGGCCATGGCTACCACTATCAAAATAAATAACTCAAAATAGATAAAAGAGAATAAATATGTTCTCCGAAAGCATGGGAGGACTCATCAAGTCTGGAATCACGAAACTCTGAACCTCAAGGATTTGCTTGCTGAAGTCCTCTATCTACAGAATCTGCATGATAAAACAATGCAGCACCAAAGGGGCGTTAGTACGTGGAATGTACTATATGTAAAATCGGCCAAAGTAAACAATATGGGCTATACAATATACAATGACATCAGCTTATCAATCACTCAATCTCAACTCAAAGTAAGGAACAGGACCATGTTACATCACTATCCATTAAGACATCACACTA
This sequence comes from Solanum clarkiae, assembly GCA_011800125.2. NCBI lineage: Eukaryota > Viridiplantae > Streptophyta > Magnoliopsida > Solanales > Solanaceae > Solanum > Solanum clarkiae. The sequence continues at coordinate 31,085 of JAABOM020081454.1, read as the reverse complement.
TCACATCAACCTCAGAGTACTATCAAGATGAAACCTATATGGGAGTTTCTATAATCGACAACCACCACCTATGAGCTGGTGATGATACGACGAAGAGATTTCCTAGCCACATCTTTCCAGTACCTTGCAGGGTTAAAGGACGATCTATCAAGATCCTAAAAGAAGTCTATCAAGTCCTCTGTGGGACAAAGGAAACATTCGCTTTCATGATCCAATCCTCTCCTACGTTGGCCACGTAGTTAATGAGTGTAAGGGGGACTTACGCTTACCTATTTCAGTGCTAATATTCCTCCCATGACTCGATTTTCTCATAATATTGTCAATCAATCAAGGATTTTCATCACCTAGCCTCTACGGGCAAGAAACCTCAACTCATCCCATCATCTATCAACTCAAGGAGAAGGATCACCCCTTCAAGGTTAATTTTCACTCTCATTTAAACTTTAAGGACTCTAATCTCATCAATTTCAGTCATTAATACATTCACCTAGGGACTCGAACCACAACAATCAAGCACATATGCATAATCAAGGCACTAGACATCAACCCCTAGGTTCATTCAAGCAATCTTTAGCAATTGGACAAGTATAGATTGCACAATAGTTCAAATAATCAGTTAAACAAGTAATTCAAGTTATGATGATCATCTATTCATGAAAATATATGTAGAAAAATAGTCTTTTTCAAGATGGTGTTCAAGAATTGTAAAACAAGACCCATCACCTAACAACTATCACCCTAGTTCAACCTGGTGGCACATGGGAGAACAATCACATGTTCTGGGTAGCCTTTACATACCTAGGATTGAAGAATCTCCAACTTTCTTCAAGAACTTGGATTCAACCCTCAATCCTTTAAGATTTCTTATCTCTTCTCTCAAGGGTTTTCTTGCGTAAAATCTTAGAAAAAATGGGTTTAGAAACCCTCAATAGATAATAACCGGCTTTAAAAATATATTTTAAGACTTAGGATAGGATGAAAAATGACCAAAAGGCCCTTCCTGAATTAAAAGTCAAAGTTCCAAAATTTGTACACTGGTCCATGATGCGGCAGGGGTGAGGACCAGTGTATTTTGTGAATTTTTGCAAATTCAATTTCCATAGAAATTTTAAAAAAAAACTTAGGTGTGTCTCCGCGTCGCTCTAGGGACGGGATCGACATTTTTAAGTGAAAATTAGCTAAATTTATTTTTTGACTTGGTTGCTCTTAAATCGCGTCGGGACCATTTTCCCACTAATTTTTTTGCGCTAATGGCAAATCTGGTCTCAGATTTTCTATCGGAGCTATAGAAGATACATTGTCCGCACGATACAGTTTAGGAGTATTTTGATAATTTTACGAGGTGTTACATCATCTCACTTGGGATCATTCGTCCTCGAATGAAGAGCAAAGGTAGAATAAAAGCATGAGTAACCTCAAAAGCATCTCATTCCTCACTCGGGAACTCTCGAACTCTCAACTATCCATCACTTATCTATTTCTATCTTAGGCTCGAAAATAGAATCGGATTAATATATCAACTCAATAAAAGAAGACATTCAATAGCGTTGAGGATAGGGACAGTACCTTCGACATCATTATCACTTGGCACGAATAGGTGTGGACATTTAAGTTTCATTGCTTCCTCAGCTTCCCATGTAGTTTTTTCGACAAATTGATTCCTCCATAGAACTTTGACAGATGCTATCTCTTTGTTCCTCAGCTTACAAACTTGTTGATTAAGGATATGGATTGGAATTTCATCATAGGATAGGCTATCCTTTACTCCCATACTCTCAATAGGGATTCCTAAAGCGGGATCTCCTAAACGCTTCTTCAGCATTGACACATGAAATAGCAGGTGAACTCCATCTAACTCAGAAGGCAAGTACAACTCATAAGCGACCTTCCCAATCCTCCTCACCATCTGGTATGATCCGATATAACAGGCACTCAACTTCCCCTTCTTACCAAACCTCATGACACCGTTTATGGGTGACACCTTTAAGTACACCTAATCATCTACCTCAAACTCCAAGTCTTTTCTCCTCACATCCGTATAAGAATTTTTGATGACTCTGTGCTGTCTTCAACCTTTCTTTGATGACTTTCACCTTCTCCATAGACTGGTGGATAACATCAGATCCGATCAATTTAGCTTCACGAACCTCAAACTAGTCAATGGGTGATCTACATCTCCTCCTATATAATGCCTCATAAGGGCTATCTGAATGCTTGCATGGTAGCTATTATTGTATGCAAACTCAATAAATAGTAGGTGGTCATTCCAGTTACCCTTGAAGTCGATGACACACGCTCCCAACATATCCTCCAAAGACTGAATGGTGCGCGCTGCTTACCCATCTTTCTAAGGGTGAAAAATTGTGCCCAGATTCACTTTCTTATCCAATCCTTTCTGAGAAGATCTCCAAAATTGAGAGCTAAATTGAGCTCCTCTGTCTGAGATGGTGGACTAGGTAACCCTATGCAACCTCACAATGTCCTGATTGTATAGTCTGGCATACTCATCAACCGTATTAGTTATCTTGAATGCCAAAAAGTGGGTTGATTTAGTCATCCTATTAACAATCATCCATATCAAATCATGCTACTTTCGAGATCTTGGTAAGCCTGTAATGAAATTCATATTGATCATCTCCCACTTCCACTCAGGAATTTCAAAATTCTGGGCTAATCCACATGGTCTCTGATGTGCAACCTTCACCTATTGACAATTGGGACACTTAGAGACAAATTCCGCAATGACCCTCTTCATTCCATTCCACTAATATACTTCTCTCAAGTCGTGCTACATCTTGATGGAACCAAGATGGATGAAATATCTGGAGATATGATCTTTGGCCATGATCCTCTCTCGAACACCATCAACATCGAGCACACACAACCTACCCTGATATCTCAACACACCATCTCTCCCATTGGAGAAAACCATCACCTTCTGCTTGTGAATCGCTTCTTTCAATTGGAACAAGACAGGATCTTGGTCTTGCTTTTCCTTCACTTCTGAAACTAAGGATGAAGAAGACCCATCCTGAACATTGACCCCTCCTTCATTGTTCTTCTCAAGTTGCACTATAAGACGAGCCAATCTATAGACTTCCTTTGCCAATTCTCTCTTCCTTTCCTCTACATGGGCGGTGCTACCAATAGATAACCTGCGAAGAGCATCAACAACAATATTAGCCTTACCTGGGTATTAGAGGATGCTTATATCATAGTTCTTGAGCAATACCAACCATCTCTTTTGTCTCAAGTTGAGCTCCTTCTGACTGAACACATACTGCAAACTCTTGTGGTAAGTGAACATATTCACATGCACTCCATACAAGTAGTGACATCAGATCTTAAGTGCGAATACCACCACTGCCAAGTCGAGATCATGAGTCAAATAATTCTTCTCGTGGATCTTAAGTTATCTAGAAGCATAAGATATCATCTTCCCCCTCTGCATCAACACACAACCCCATCCAACTCTGGACGCATCACAACATATCACGAAGTCTCCCGTCCCATCGAGCAAAGTCAAAACTAGTGTTGTTGTAAATCTAGTCTTCAACTCTTGGAAACTCTTTTCCCATTTCTTAGACCATTGAAATTTGGCTTTCTTCTGAGTTATCTTAGTCAATCGTACTGACAAAGAAGAGAAGCCCTCAACTAACCTACGATAGTATCTTGCCAAACCCAAGAAGCTTCTTATTTTCGTCGGAGATGTTGGCCAAGGCCAGTACTTAACCACTTCAATTTTCTGAGTATCTACCTAAATACCATCTCTCGAAATAACATGGCCTAGGAAATCCACGGAATTGAGACAAAACTCACACATTGAGAATTTTGCATGCAACTCATGGTCTTTGAGCATTTGCAAGACCACTCTAAGATGATAAGCATGTTCCTCTTCATCCTTTGAATATACCAGAATATCATCAATAAACATGATCACGAACAAATCAAGATACAGTCTGAATACCCTGTTCATCAAATCCATGAAAGTCGTAGGTGCATTTGTCAACCCGAAGGACATGACCAAGAACTCAAACTGGCCATATCCTGTCTTTGGAATGTCACTTTCCCTCACCTTCAACTGATGGTAACCCGATCTGAGGCCTATCTTGGAGAAACAAGTAACACCCTGATGTTGGTCAAACAGATCATCTATCTTGGGAGAGGACACTTATTCCTTATGGTGACCTTAGTTAGTTGTTGGTTATCTATGCACATTCTGAGAGACCCATTTTTCTTACACAAGAATATGGCAGGAGCACCCCAAGGAGAGATACTAGGCCTTATGAAATCTTTCTCTAACAAGTCTTTTAATTGTTCTTTCAATTCTTTCAACTCTGCAGGGGCCATTCTATAAGGTGGAATTGAAATGGGTTGGGTCTTGAGAAGAACGTCAACGCCAAAATCAATCTCCCTATCAGGAGGGACTCCAGGTAGATCATCAAGAGACTCATTCACAATCAGGACTAACTCAAGGGTAGAGGATTCGACATCATCAGACTTAACTCGCATGAGGTGGTAAATACAACTCTTGGAGATCAACTTTCTAGCTCTAAGATAAGGGATAAACTTTCCCTTAGGTGCAACAGAACTCCCTTTCCACTTTAGAACAGGCTTATTAGGATTGGAACTTAACAATTTAGGTTCTGCAGTCAACAGAGGCATAACAGGCGTGAAGCCAATCCATGCCAAATATCGCATCAAAATCAACCATCTCAAATTCTACCAAGTCCGCTAAGGTGTCTCTATGATAAATGGACACTACACAATCCCTGTAAACTATCTCTATTAAGATAGACTCACAAGTAGGATTGGAAATAACAAGAGGTTCAAGTAGACACTGTGGAAGAATTCCAAACTTACTAGCCACATAAGGAGTCACAAAAGACAAAGTGGCACACGGATCAAGCAATGCACAATAATCAAAAGTAAAGACTCGAAGCATACCCGCGACAACATCTGGTGCAGCCTCCTGATCCTGTTGACTACCCATAGCATAAAGGAAATTTGTCCCATGTCCTGTACCTATAGTAGTAACTCTCTGATGATTTCCCGTTGGGGGTGCTGGGGAGGACTGTTCTCTGCTGCTCCCTTCACCCTGTCTCCTCTTCGGAAACTCAAACTAGAAGTGACTAGCTTGTCCACACGAATAGCAAATATCCTTGCCCACATGATAATCACCCAGATGAAGCTTACCACACTTGTCACAAGATGGCTTTCGCCTCATGCCTTGGGTCACAATTGCTTTAGATTGAGCACTCTGAGTGTTGTAGTTCTGGTAACCATGAGATTCTGATCATACCTATTTGGCTAGATGGGCACACTCGCTATAGAGGGTGCATGATGAGATAGTCTCTTTTGAAAGTAGGACTTGTCACCCTTATTTTGCTACTACCGGCTAGGGTCATGCCCAACTGATTTTTCCCTCCTGTTCATCCGCTCTTCTTTATATCTTTTCTTGTCCTCCTCTGTCTGTTGGGCATATACCACAATTCTGGAGATGTCCACCCCAGGGATCAACAATGCTGCCTTGCACTCTTTCTGCACATGTCTACCCAGACCAGACACAAACTTTCTCATCCTTGCCCTCATGTCTTGCACCATTTCCAGAGCATACCTAGATAGCTTAATAAACTTAAGGTTGTACTCCTTAATCGTCATCCCTCCTTACTTCAAGTTCAAGAACTCATCCACCTTTGCCTCCCTCAACTTTTAAGGAAAGAAATGGTCAACGAAAGCAGCTTCAAACTACTCCCATCCTGTAGGCTCTCAATTCTCACCCCTACTTTCCTCCCATTGGTTGTACCAAGCATTAACAATGTCCTTCAATTGGCAGGAAGCAAGCTCCACTCCCTCAATCTCATCAACATAAATTGCTTTTAGGACTTATACATCTCATCAAAAAAATTTACAAGTCCTCTTCCACCTTCGACCCCATATATACTGGCGGGTTCATCCTCAAGAAGTCTCTGAGTCAGGTCACAGTCGAGGGCTCCTGTGAGCTAGAACTAGGAGCTTGTGGACCCTGACTATTACCCTAGGAGGCCACTAACTGAGTCAGCATGGTGATGGATCCCCTAAACTCTGCCTCGGTGCTGGGAGCTGGCTGGGGATGAGCACGAGGCACCTGTGGGACCTCAGCAGTCCTAGTAAGCCATCCTTTTCTCTATGCCTCTATCTGGACCGGGACCTCAGGTTGAGCATTTTCAACAGCTAGGGCTGAGGTATCTCTCTGAGAAGTTGTTCTCTTCAGCAGAATGTTCTGTGAATGTATAACACACGAATTAGAATGAGATTTTTCATAGAGTTAAACTCCATTGCACGAATTTAGATTATAGAAGAAGGGTAACACTTCCTAATTTTCTATAGCCTCCTGCTTATGAGGTGTGGTGCACAACATACCTATAACCAAGACTCTACTAGACACAGCTTCATAGACTCCCTAGGACACTCGAACTCTGTGCTCTGATACCAACTTTGTCACGCGCTGGGAGGGTACCCTAGGCGTAACTAGCACTCGAAGACTATTACTAGTCCCCAAGCGAACCACCTAGTCCAATCACACTTGTTCAATCAATACATCACTGGAAGACATTCAAGAATTTAGAAGGCTATTAGTGGTCTATAAGCTATCAACTCTGTCTATCATATGGAATAAGAATAACATAGTAATCTCAATCATAAAAGAAAGAAGAAGGGAAAAAGAATTCCAACATCAACTGTCATCTGTCTATGTGTATGAAGCCTCTATAACAAATCTCTAAGAAGGTACCATGACAGGCTATGACTACCACTATCAAGATAAATATCTCAAAATAGATAAAAGAGAATAAATATGTCCTACAAAAGCAGGGGAGGGCTCACCAAGTCTGAAATCACGAAAATCTAAACCTCAACGATTTGTTTGCTGAAGTCCTCTGTCTACAGAATCTACATCATAAAAATGATGCAGTTTCAAAGGGGCGCTAGTACGTGGAATGTACTGTATATAAAATGGACAAAAGTAAACAATATGGGCTATATAATATACTATGACATCAGCTCATCAATCACTCAACCTCAACTCGGAGTAAGGAACTGGACTCTATCACATTACTATCCATCATGACATCACACTATCACATCAACCTCAGAGTACTATCAATATGAAACCTATCTAGGAGTTTCTATAACCGACAACCACCACCTATGAGCCAGTGATGATACAACGAAGAGATGTTGTTGCCACATCTGTCAAGTACCTTGCCGGGATAAAGGATGAGTCTATCGAGGATACCAAAAGAAGTCTATCAAGTCCTCTGTGGGACAAAAAAACATCCACTTTCATGGTCTAATCCTCTCCTAGCTAGCTATGTAGTTAATGAGTGCGAGTGGGACTCACTCTTACCCATTTTGGTGCTAATACTCCTTCCATGACTTGACTTGATCATAAAACTGTCAATCAATCAAGCATTTCCATAACCTAACCTCTACATGCAAGAAACCTCAACACATCCCATTATCTATCAACTCAAGGAGCAGGATCACCCCTTCAAGGTTAAAACTCATCCCATCATCTATCAACTCAAGGAGCAGGATCAGCCCTTCAAGGTTAAGTTTCACTCTCTTAAACTCTAAGGACACTAATCTCTTCAATTTCAGTCACCAATACATTTTTCTTGGGACCCGAACCACAACAATCAAGCCACATGCATAATCAAGGCTCTAGACATCAACTTTTAGGTTCATTCAAGCAATATTTAGCAATTGGACAAGCATAGATTGCACGATAATTCAAATAATCAGTTAAACAAGTAATTCAAGTTATGATAATCATCGATTCACGAAAATATATGTAGAAAAATAGTAGTTTTCAAGATAGTATTTAAGAATTATAAAATAAGACCCATCGCCTATCAACTATCACCCCAATTTAATCCTGGGGTCACATGGGAGAACAATCCCATGTTTTGGATAGCCTTTACATACCTGATATTGAAGAATTTCCAACTTTCTTCAAGAACTAGGAATCAACCCTCAATCCTCTGAGCTTTCTTGTCTCTTCTCTCAAGATTTTTCTTGCATAAAATCTTAGGAGAAATGGGTTTAGAAACCCTCAATCAATAATAATCGGCTTTAAAAATACGTTTTAATACTTTGAATAGGGTGGGGAATAATCAAAATTCTCTTCCCAAATTAAAAGACAAAGTTCCAAAATTTGTACACTAGTCCGTGACATGCTAGGGGCGCGGACTAGTATATTTTGCCAATTTTTTCGAAATTCAATTCCCATCGAAATTTAGAAAAGAAACTTAAGTGTGTCTCCGCGTCCCCCTCGCGTCGCGACAGGGACACAGAATGACACTGTTTCGGAGGAAATTAGTGAAATTTATTTTTCAACCCGATTGCTCTTAAATCATGTCGAGACCATTTTCCCACTTGATTTTCCAAGCTGATCACAAATCGGGTCTCGAATTTCCCATCGGACCTTTGTAAGACACATTGTGCGCACAGTACGCTTTAGGGGTGTTTTGATAATTTTACAAGGTGTTACAGTTTGATGTATTTCAAGTATTCAATTTTATATCATAAAGTTTTAAACATGTATGAGGACTAATCTATAAGTATTCAACTCTAGAGTGTACACGAATCTAAGTCAAGTCTAACTCCAATCTACCATGACCTACTAATTTCTTTTCTCTTAGCATAGTCTCATGACCCGTCACTTGTGACAAAAATTACAAGTGTCTAATAAATCTTAGTGAAGTTCTAAGTCTGTGACAATAGGCTATAGTCTAGCAACAACCAAGTACCAACATCATACCCTCATACTTTCACTGTAACAAGTTCATCCCTATTAATGATAATTAAGCCTAATTCTTAGGTTATACATACATTCCACTTTCCTAACATGACTTACATTCACCTATGTACCTTAAATACATCAAGTAAGTCATATCAACACACAACACTCATCAAATAATTCATATAATATTATATAGATACAAAAATATGTTTGTTTTACCTAAATATATTTCAAGGTTTAGTCATCCAAACATCGTCCCTATAGACTTAAATGATCATGATTCTCTCATCACATCTAGATTAAGTACATATTGTTTAAGAATAGTCTTGTAACATCCCGTAAAATTACCAAAATACTCCTAGAGGAGATATATGTGCATAATGTGTCTTCCCATGCTCTGTTTTCAAATTTGAGACTGGATATCCGATCAGCATGAAAAATTGAGTGGGGAGATGGTCTCGGTCGATTTTTAGAGCAACCAGATCAAAAGAAAATTTTTAGATCCGAAAATACAAAACATTGTTGATGTGCGACAGAGGAGCGTCGCGCCCTCTGTCGTATATGCGCACTTATTTTTTTTAATTTTTTCGACAAGGACCGGAAAACTCATTCAAAAATTTTTGAAAAGAATGCATGGTAGTGTGCCCAATCCGCATGGCAGACCAGGTATTTTTGGACTAAAATTTTTCTTTTAATTTGTGAGGAGCATTCTAGACATTTTCCAACCCCTCTTAAGATAAATACATGATCAAAATAAGTCGTTTTGAGTGTAAAAATGGTTTTAAACCCTATTCTAAGTCTTTTTTAAGTAGTTGAAAAGACTAGGGCTTGAGAAAAGAGAAGAAGAGTTTGAGATTGAAGAGTTCAAGGGAGAATTCTTGAAGGTTGATTGTTGATAGCTTTATCCCAGGTATGTAAGGCTAAACGAAAGCATGAGATTGTTCACCCATGTGCCCCATAGATGGTCATAGAAGAGTTGAAAGTGCATGAGTCTACATACATGTTTTCTTGAAGTATTATCTTGATTAATTTCTTGAAAACTATATTACATACATGTATTTTCATATGTTGATGATCATCATAAACTTGTTTTCTTGAATTGAATACTTTGCATGAGATATTGTATAAACCCTATATGTTAATGTTTGAAAGCATACATGAACGAACATAAGGATTGAGTCTACAGCCTTGATTGAGAATGTCGATTGTGATTGTGATTGTGATGTGAGGATGATGATAGGTTTATAGTACTTGATAGTCCATGAGTATGCCCAAATGAACTCTAATGAATTGTCTATCTGATTGTTCCCTAATGATTGATCTAATCTTTCAGCTATTGATTAAGAGTTGAATTGATGAAATGATTGGAGTCTCTATGAGACTGATTGTATGATGAGTGCCTCCATGAGACTGATTTGAGATGATTTGATTGAATTGGTTGTCTTATGAGCATTGAGTCTTGGGACGAGAATCAAGCATCGAAAGAGTAAGAGTGAATCCAACTCGCACTCGTCAAACTTTGTGGCCAAGTATAGGTGAGGATTAGAACCATCACATTATATTGTGGGTCCCTCTTTAGAGAGTCCCTGAAATAATAGAGGACTTTTAATTGCAGTTTCCCTAGTAGATTCAATTCGTTCTCTACCTGGCAAGTATAGAACTATTATGGAAACAATGGCGGCTTGTTCTACAATCACTGACTCATAAGTGATTGTTGTCGGATAAGAGAAACTCCCAGAAAGTTTCCACATTGAGTACTCTGAGTCAGGATGAGTTGAGTTGAGTTGAGTTGAGTTCCTTTGCGATAAGTCTGATTTGATTGGTTTGATGTGTCACTAGTCTACACTTTTTTCTTGCTTTGGATAGACACTTGATATGTTTATTGGTTACTATTCTTAAATAATGTTGCTCCATATTGTTTTACCTATTTTTATTTCATTCAGCTATTTTATATATCGTACATTTCACGTACTGACATCAATCGATGCTATATCATTTTATGATGCAGATACAGGAATTAGAAATCGTCAACAGGCGAATTGTTGAGGATCTAAGCAGTCAGCTGATTGGTGAACCTTTTTTACTTCAGAGGATTCATTATATTTATTTCATCTTGCTTATTAGAGTTAGACGTTGATTAGCTTTTTTTTATTTGAGGTAGTCATGGGTCTGTCATTGGCACCGCTTGATAGTTATAGAGGCTTCATAGACTAGAGTCAAATGTTGATGTTGAGACTTGTTGAGCTAGAATCTTTCTAACTAGTCCATTTACTTATTACATTATTTTAAGACCAGATGAGATATGCCCATTACTTAGTCTTCCACTGATTGTCTTGAGTTATTTGATTGAATAAATGTGGTGAGGTCAAGTGGTTTGCTTGGGGACAAGCAATAGTCTCTGGATGTCGGCCACGTCTACGGTACCCTCCCGGGGGCATGACAAGTCTACTATTCATAAATCATAACTTATATAGATGTCAAGTTATTGCTATGAAGTGCATGAATCTGCGTCTCTTTGATTACGTTCTAATGAGATTATGGACGAATTTGTGAAGATGAGGTTTGGAGAAGTGTTTTAACTTTAAGCCACTGATTGTATTGAGTTACCCTTGATTTTTGGTGGGTACAAAAAGTGTAATTGTTTTATAAAATGCAAAACAAAAATGCACATATTAGAAATATACCTATTAAAAATATTTGCAGTCATTGGATATGGAATCACATTCGTTAGGAAGTATTTTAACCCCGAGTACAAGACTCAATGCAGATTTTATCAAGCATAAGTTATTAAAGTGCAATCACTTATATTTTATCAAGTGTAGATCTTTAAAATATTTTAGATTATATTAAATTTAAGGTATATTATTTCAATAAAATATGATATAATTAATAAAAAAATTTCAAATGTACTCACTAGCCTACTTAATTTATCTATAAACAACAAGTCCACTTTGTTAAGTGTAAGATGACATCTTATTGAAATATCAAATTTGGTGCCACATGTCAAAAGATGTAGTAAATCATTTTTTTTTTTAAAAAGAAAATTAATATAATTTTGACATATATTAAAATAACATTACATGTCTGTTCAAATCAAAAGCTAATGAAAATATGCCATCTCTACAAGTGATATACTCTAGTCAACAAATATTGTTATGTTACATTAATGTGATAGGTCAAAAAGTAATTAAAAAAAAAAAGAGAGAGAATAGAATTATATCATATATATCAAAATGACATATATAACATGCCTCATCAAACGAAAGGCAATGAAAATGTGTCAAGTGCGCAACAAATATTTTTCAACCAATTAAATATCGTTAAATTATTTCTAACTCAACATCAAATTCTATTTTAGTGTAAAATTTGATGTTTTGGAGCTTCAACCCCAACATCAAAGTCTACGCCATTTTAGTGTGTGAAAGTGTTACACCAAATTCGGTGTAACAATTTTATACACCAATTCAGTTTATAGAAAATTTTAATATTATTTTGTTATATAAAATTTTTAAGTAAATACAATATAAATTATATATTTTAATTAAATCTCTTGTATATTTAATTATTTTTATGTAATCTTTTCATAATATTATTTTTAGATGTGAAACTTATTTTTTTAATATAAATTAATTTTCTTATATGTGACTTTTCTAAGGAGATAAATTACATTATTTATTTGTGACTTCACAAAGAGCAATAATGAAAAATAAGATTTAAATTTTATTTTTGAATATTTTTCTTAATATGTATATTGTCTCATAAATTAAGTTAAAATGAAACGTAGAGAGTATAATATTAGAGATCCACTCGGGCATTCAATTCATTTTAGTTTTTTTAAGGAAGTGATTGGTAAAGTCATTTTAAGTATTATGTGTATATCCTATCAAAAATAGGAAAAAAATATCTCGTTTAGTTAATATCATCATACACCTCACCAAAGTCTTTTGACATTAATTTGAATTGCATTCTCCTATAATTAAAATTGTCACAAATATCCCCTTCTGATCTCGCCATTTGTTAATGTGCCTTTCATAATTTTTTTTGTTTCGTGTGTTTTCTCTTTTGGATAAAAGGTGAAAAAATTATAATTGAAGTTTGATAATTTCAAATATTCGTGTTTGAAATTATAAAGGCTAAACATCAGATGTTTTTGTATGGCAAAAGTTTAGATATTTTTGGATGAGGTACATTAAAAAACATTTAATCATATATGTCTGAAACTTTTCATGTCTGTTTGCACCTATATGACTAAGGTGACCCGAAATTTCCGACATGTATGTCTAAACAAAAAAAGGATAATTTATTCTTCAAATTTCAATTTCAATCATATATGTCTAAATCTTTTCATGTATGTTTGCACCTATATGATTAAAGTGACCCGAAATTTCAGACATGTAAGTCTAAAAAAAAAAAAAGAGACAGTTTATTCTTCAAATTTCAACAATTCAATACTTGATTTAACATTCAAATATTTTCTAAACAAGCTCAATTTTAAAACATAAGTTTCATATATCATAAAAAATAATAAATAATCATCAAAATTTATTAAAAGATACAACGTGTAACAAAACTCATTTAATTTTTTATCTTTTCAAAAAATATGTACTTAAGTCATGCATACATGATTGAACTACATGTAAAAAAGAACTGAAATTTCACACATGTGAGTCTTTAATTTAGAAAGTTTTGCAAAAAATAATAATTTTTATTCAAATTTAAAATTAAAATATACTTCAAACAAGCTCAAATTTGAAATATAAATTCCATAAATCATAAAGAACAAATTTCAACCATCAATTTTTCAATATGACAATTAATTTAACACACTTTTAATTTTTTCATATATGTATGCACTCAATTATATATGACTGGAATACATATTAAAAATTACTAAAGTTTCTATCACATGTCTGAATGCAGAAGAGAAAACAGAAGTACACTTGTTCATCAAAAGCCATCTAACATTGGGTATTCACAAAAAAAAAAAACGAAGATAAATATTACTTAAATGAAACTACCTAAATAACGGCTTTGAAATGTTTTGACTAAATTCCATAAATAGCAAAGACATGAAATTGAATAAGACTTCTTAGCTATAACTTACTTAATTACGCTTCATAGCTATAATTTTATTTCCTATGTTGATGTCACGATCTGATTCTGGTCATGATGGCGCCTACAGGTCCCATCAATAGGCAAGCCAATTCTCAACCCAAGGATAACTTTCCTAGCTCTCTAGTGCAAACTAAATCGATACAACAATATACACTGAAACCTACCCAAAACCTAGGAGTCAACTGTTCAAAGCTACAATAGACACAAGGACATATTATCTACATATATCAATAATCATAATAATATACAAAATCAGGAGTGCACCTACAAATACCAAACTCTACTATATAAGGTCGATGTCTGGATGTAAAAGACGACCATCAACAGGAAGGAGACTGCGAAGAAGCCAGATCGGTCGGTGCTCACCAAAAGTAAGAACACCCAAAGCTCCCCAACTCAGCTACCACGGCCCATACCTGGACCTGCACTATGGAAAGATGCAAGAGTAGGGGAGAGTACCAGAAAAAGCACCTAGTGAAATACTGCTCATGTGTTTTGAAATGCCCCATAATAATAATTTTCATATATCAAAAAATTAGTGCGTGATTTTAGAAATTCGACTTCATATTCTTGATCGGGGGCAAAATTGAGTAGAAAATGGGTATAACCTAGATTTTAGAACACCCGTAGCAAAAAAATAATTTTCGCTAATTTTACAAATTTCAGTGGCTATGAGCACCCAGGACGCGACGCGCCTAGAGCGGTGGACTAGTGTAGTTGGTGCCAATGTGACTAGTTTGCATCGCGCCTGGGACCCGGACCAGTGCATTTCGTGCCCTGTTTTTCCAACTTAGTTCGAGGGCATTGGAGTCATAGCCCAGTGTCCATTTAAATATGAAATCTGCCATGCTTAGCCATTTTTTAACTCTAGAACTCACAAAACCCTCCCTAAAACCTATGTAAGACTCTAACAATTCTCTCATTCAAACTCAAGGATTTCAAGCTCAATTATGGAACTCAAGAACCCATATCAAGTTTCAAGTTTCCCCCAACTCAATTTCAAGAAAATCCAAGTTTGAGGTATGTGGGTATTTATACATGGGTCCTTTCACCCATGGAGTTCAACCTTCCCTTTTTGTGAAAAATGCATGAGTTCAAGTTGTATTACTCATGGGCATCTCTTATTATGAATTATGAACGTAAATTATGTTGGAGCTTATCGAGTATTGATTGATTATGCATGAATATATAATCTTACACTATGAGTTGATTTATTTCTATCGAAGTTATGTATAATGTGAACTATGAAAACCATGTACTATTGTGAATTTTGAGATGCATTTCAAGATATCCTAAATGAGGGTTTTACTATAATATTGGTGGATTAATTTGAATTAAGTTTACTCTTCTTATTTTACTCTTTAGTTGCATCATTTTGAACAAGTATCATGAACCCACCATGTATTTGATAAAATTACATGACAAGAATTCTCAAGTTGTTGAAGAACTATTACATAATTTACAAGTCAAGTGATTTCATGTTGATTAAGGGATTTCAAGTATGTATTAAATTCATAAAAGTATCTATGATTTTACAAATGACAAGTTAAGCCCTATTTCAAGATTATATCCTCTAGTGAGCTATTCATGTCAAGTTGAGAGATTAAACGATGATTACTATTGTACCCTCGTATTCAAGTTTTAAGTTAAGCTCACTAGAAGAGGTCAAACATGCAATGATCTACTCATGTAATGATTCATGTCTCTTACAAGTTAAGCATATTATTATTAAACTTATGATTATTTCAAGGGATTAGGCTTAGCACCATTGAGGCTTAAGACAGGGGCTCGACACAAGGGGTCTTTATATAAAGTCTTTAGTCTTAAAAGTATGTGCCACCATAGGATGATATTATTTTCCTAAATGGGCTTTGTCTAGTGGATCCATCTAGTTCATGTTATCATGTTATCTTGTTTGGTTTACCTTGGCAAGTAGACCAGACTTCGTCGGGGGGTGCCATGCCAGGTCACCTCATCGAGGGGGTGTCATGCCTCATCATCTCACCAAATGGGTATCATCCGTTGGATTCCAAGTCGTAGCTCGCGTAGTTTACATCGGTTAAGGTCTCCTCCCATATCATGTATATTATGCAAGTCAATTGATTTATATGCATGTTTTATTACCAGCATTACTCATACATGTCATATTGAGAATATACACATTACCTATGTGTATGTATTTTGAATATTATGGCTTATGCCTTTGTTGCATTGCACTCTGCATACTTAGTACATTCCAAATACTAACGCATACCCTATGCCTACATGATATTACCATGTAGGGACCGGAGCTCATTTTGATCATCCTCCTCCACGTGGCTAGTTCAGTTCTTAAAGATAGTTTTTGATGAGTCCTTAACTCCGAGGACAATATCTATTTCATTCGTGCTATGTTGAGACTTCTTCTTTAGGTTAGATACCTATTATCATGAGGGTGAGCCCGGGAAGTATCTTGGCCCCCACTCCATTCTAAAGTAGAGGTGTTGTTGGATACTACATTTCTATATGTTATGAGCTTGACTCTCTTAGTTATGATTATGGAAGACTTCCCTTAGTCTCACTTCCCTTTTTAATATCTGAATCTTATTAGTGTTTATTTTGCTTTCACAACCAAGGATGTGTACATGATATATTAAAAGGCTTATTTGGGTTATCTCCGGACTTCCCATTTGCCGTGTCATGTCTAGGCCCTAGACTTGGGTCATCACAAGCTTGGTATCAGAGCAATAGGTTGTTAATGGTCCTTGAAAATCCTACACACTGCATCGATTAGAGTCTTATTCATGGTTGTGAAGCACATCACAACCATGAATAGGAGGCTATGAGGCGTTTTAAGAAATGTTTCACTTTTTCATGATCTATGTCATGCTTTAGATGTAAAGGTAAATGTTTCACTTTTTCATGATCTATGTCGTGCTTTAGATGTAAAGGTAAGGTTTCCCTCTCCCCCAAATGAATGCTCTTTGACTCTTCTAGACCATGCCATTAACAAGAGGAAGACCAAGGAGAGCCCATATACTCGAGGAGCAACCGGCCCCTCCTGCTCCTCAAGGTCATCAGGATGTAAGGGTGGCCTAAGAGGAGTTCCGGAATGCCATCACAATGTCGGCCCATGATATGACCAATCAAATGAACCAAGGGGCCTAATCTCCTCATGTTCCTACTCCAACTTCAAGGGGGAGGGATTTCACAAGGATGAATCCTCTAGAGTTTCATGAGTTTAAGGCAGAGAAAGATCCCCAAGAGTTCATCAATGAAGCGTATAAGGTATAATTTATCATGGGGATAAATTTGGAGGAGAAGGCGGAATTAGCAGCTATCAATCAAGGGTATGGCCCAAATTCAGTTTGCTTAATGGAAATTGGAGGGAGAAATGATGATGATATTCTTGGGTGGAGTTCAAATCTGCCTTCCTCAATCGGTTCTTCCCTATTGAATTAAAAGAGGCTAAAATGATGGAGTTCATGAATCTTAAGCAAGTTTCCATAAGTGTGAGGGAGTACGCCCTCAAGTTCAACAAGCTCTCCAAGTATGCCCCACATTTGGTTGCTGACCCTAGAGCTTGAATGAACAAGTTTGTGTCGAGGTATCTAACTTGGTAAATAAAGTGTGTTATACCGCAATGCTTGTAAGTTATATGGATTTTTCGTGGCTCATGACATATGCCAAACAACTTGATGAGGAAAAGCTTAGGAAGAAAAGAAGTGGGGAGTCCCAAAGGGCTCGATTGAGGGTGGTTTTCAAGGTTCTAAGGGTGGTTAATCCCAGGACTCGAGTGAGGGTGGTTTCCAAGGTTCTAAGGGTGGCCGATTCTATCAATATCACAAGTTCCAAAGCCAAGGGTCCTCCAATAGCCCTAATAAGTGGTTTGCTAATGATGGGGTGTCTAACCCAAGGATTCAAGGTGGCAATGGTGGGATGACTAATCCTAGGTGCCCAAACATACAAGAGAAACCATGGTGGTCCATGTTTGAAGAACTTTAATGCTTTCTTTGGTTGTTGTGAAGTGGGTGACAAGGTTGTTGATTGTCCACGTGCTCAACACAAGGATAGAGATGGTCGTCCTCAAGGCAAAGGTGCTAATGTGGGTCAACGGGCAAAGGGAGGCCAACAAGGGGCGCACCAAGGAAAAATACGTTCTATGCTCTCCAAAGAAAGCAAGGAGTGGATGAGGCCCACTGTTGTTATCGATATGTTAAACATTTTTTATTATCATGTGTATGCATTGATAGATCCGGGTGCCACTCTTTCTTTCATTACTCCTTTTGTTGCCAAAAAGCTTCATGTGTGTCCCAAATTGTTGTGTGAACCTTATGAAGTGTCTACCTCCGTTGTTAAGTGCATTATTGCTAAGAGAGTCTATAGGGATTGTCCCGTATCTATATTGCATAAATTCTTGCCTTGTGATTTTGTTGAATTTGACATGGTAGATTTTGATATTATTCTTGGGATTGATTGGTTACATGCATATCATACTTCCATTGATTGTAGAACCCACAAAGTTAGATTCTATTTCCCTAATGAACCCTTCCTTGAGTGGGAAAATTCTAGTGTGGTGGTTAAGGGTAGATTCATTTCTTGTCTAAAAGCTGAAAAATTGATTTCTAAGGGTTGCATTTACCATCTTGTAATGGTTAGGGATGTTGAGACTAAAGTCCTTCCGATTGAGTCAGTTTTGGTGGTCAGTGACTTTCTTGATGTCTTTCCCGATGAGCTTCTCGATGTTCCTCTCAAAAGGGAAATAGACTTTGGTATAGGCCTCCTCCCCAATACACAACCCATTTCCATTTCCCCTTACCATATGACCCGGCGGAGTTGAAGGAGTTGAAGGATCCATTAAGGGATTTGTTGGAGAAGGGTTTCATGAGGCATAGCAAGTGACCTTGGGTTACACCAGTGTTATTTGTAAAGATAAAAGATGGTTCCCTTAGAATGTGCATTGATTACCGACAACTCAATAGAGTCAGTATAAAGAACAAGTATTCTCTACCAAGGATTGATGACCTTTTTGATCAACTACAAGGGGCTAATCACTTTTCTAAGATTCATCTTCGGTTCGGATACCACAATATGAGAGTGAGAGAGTGTGATATTCCCAAGATGACTTTTCAGACTAGGTATAGGCATTTTGAATTTGTGGTAATGTCTTTTTGCTTGACTAATGCACCGGTAATCTTTATGGATCTCATAAATAGGATCTTTAAACCCTACCTTGATATGTTTGTAGTGGTTTTTATTAATGATATATAGATTTATTCCCGGAGTGAGGAAGAACATGTGAGTCATTTAAAGGTTGTGTTGCAAATTTTGAGGGAGGAGAGGTTGTTTGCTAAATATGAAAAGTGTGAATTTAGGTTGAAATAGGTTGCGTTCTTAGGGCATATGGTGTCGGGTGATGGAATTAAAGTGGACCCTAAGAAGACAGAGGTGATAAGAAATTTGGCCTAGGCCTTTGACTCCGATGAATATTAGGAGTTTCTTGGGTTTGGCGGGTTACTACCAGAGGTTTACGAATGGTTTCTCTTCTATTACTTTCCCTATGACAATGCTGACCCAAAAGAAGGCAAAATTTGTTTGGATCGATGAATGTGAAAAGCGTTTTCAAACTTTGAAGGACAAGCTTATCTATGCTCCTATTTTGGCTTTACTGGAAGGGTTAGAAGGGTTTGTTGTTTATTGTGATGCCTCAAGAATTGGTTTAGAGTGTGTTTTGATGCAAAATGGCAAGGTTATAGCATATACCTCTAGATAACCTAAGGTGCATGAGCGAAATTATCCCATCCATGATCTTGAATAGGCAGTCGTTGTGTTTGCTTTGAAAATTTGGGGTCATTATTTGTCTGGGGTTCATGTAGATGTGTTTACCTACCACAAGAGTCTCCAATATGTGTTCATACAAAAAGATCATATCTTGAGACAAAGAACGTGACTAGAACTCCTTAAGGATTATGACATGAGCGTGCACTATCATCTGGTAAAACTAGTGTTGTGGATGATGCTCCAAGTAGAGTGTCCATAGGTAGTCTAGCTCATATTCATGTTGGTAATAAGGAGGTGGCTTGAGAAGTACATCGGTTAGCTATGTTAGGGTTAGGTTGAAGGAAGTTGAAAATGGTGGTGCAGTGGTTGTTGATGGTTCTAAAACTTCTTTGATTGAGGAAGTCAAGTCAAAACAAGACCTTGACCCCGCCTTGCTAGAGTTGAAGTCTTTGGTGAAGGAGGGTAAAGTGGACGTATTATCCCAAGGGGGAGATGGTGTCCTTAGTGACCAACATAGGTTCTGTGTGCCTAATGTTGATACCTTGAAGGAGTTGATTTTGAAAGAGGCCCATAATTCATCCTATTCTATTCACCATAGTTCCACAAAAATATATAGAGACTCCAGGGAGGTATATTGGTGGAGTGTTATCAAGAGGGATATTGCCAAGTTTGTAGCCAATTGTCATAATTTCCAACAAGTGAAAGTCGCACATCAAAGGCCATGTGACCTAGCCCAAGACATAGAAATTCCTACTTGGAAGTGATAAGAGATCAACATGGATTTTGTGGTTGGTTTGCCTAAGACTAGGAAACACTTTGATTTTATTTGGATTATTGTGGATATAATGACAAAGTTGGCTCACTTTCTACCGGTCAAAACAACTTATATTGCCAAAGCTTACGTCAAGTTGTATATTCATGAGTTGGTTAGATTTCATGGGGTACCCTTGTCTATCATCTCTGATCATGGTGCTCAATTAACTGCTCATTATTGGAGACCCTTCCAAAAAGGTCTTGGTACTAAGGTCAAGCTTAGCATGGCTTTTCATCCTCAAATGAATGGCCAAGCCAAAAAGACTATCCAAACTCTTGAGGATATGCGTAGGGCTTGTGATTTTGAGTTTAAGGGTAGTTAGGATGAACATCTTCCACTTATTAAGTTTGCTTACAATAGTAGCTACAACTCAAGCATTGGTATGGCTCCCTTTGAAGCTTTATATGGTAGGCATTGTAGATTACCAGTTGGGTGATTTGATGTAGGGAAGATGGATTTGTTAGGTCCAGATTTGGTTATACAAGCTTTGGAGAAGGTGAGATTGATGAGGGAGAGATTGAAGATGACTCAAAGTAGAAAAAATCCTTATTCCGATGTGAGGAGAAAAGACCTTGAGTTTAATGTTGGTGATTGGGTTTACTTGATGGTCTCACCCATGAAGGGTGTGATCCGATATGGCAACAAAGGGAAATTGTGCCCAAGTTTTGTGGGACCTTATAGAATTTTGAGGAGAATTGGTAAGGTTGCCTATGAATTAGAGTTGCCTATGGATATGAATATGGCTTATCCGGTCTTCCATGTGTCTATATTGAGAAGTGTGTCGGTGACCCAATTACTATAGTGCCCCTAAAGGTTGTGGGTATTGTGGAAGATAACTTGACCTATGAGGATGTCCTGATGGAGATATTGGATAGGCTAAGTGAATAGGTTAAGGAACAAGGATGTAGCATCCGTCAAGGTCCTTTGGAGGAATCAACACGTTGAAAGTGCCACATGGGAAGCCGAAGCAGACATAAAAAGTGATACCCATATCTCTTCCACTCTACTCAAGCCGAAGGTAATAAATTAAGTCTCATCTATGATTTCAAGTCTTGAGTGTCAGCACTCATGTCATTTTTGCATGCATTTGTGTTCATGGTAACAAGTTCATGGTGATTTTTGACATTCATGTTGAGACTTTTTGAAAATGATGTTTAAATGCACTTGTTGCATTCATGTCGGGCTGAAAGCTTCATAATTACTTCTCTTTCTCATGTTTCTTTGACATTCCAGAATGAATGTTCCCAAGGAAGAGATACTGAAACACCCACATGTGTTTCAGAATGCCCTATAATCATAATTTTGATATATCTCAAAATCCATGCGTGATTTCAGAAATCAAACTTCGTATTCTTTATCAGGGAGCAAAATTGAGTGGGAAATGGGTATAATGCGGATTTTAGAAGGCCCGTGGCGAAAAATAACTTTTACTAATTTTACAAATCCCAGTGGTTGTGCGCGCCCAACATGTATTGAGCTACTCATGTTATGATTCATGTCTCTTACAGGTTACGCATGTTATGATTAAACATATGATTATTTCAAGTATTTCATTGGATTAGACTTAGCATTGATTGAGGCTTAAGATGGGGACTCGACACAAGGGGAAGTTATATAAAGTCTTTAGTCTCTAAACTATATGCTACCATAGGATGATATTTATTTCCCTAAATGGTTTTGGCTAGTGGATTCATCTAGTTCAAGTTGTCATGTTATCATATTTGGTTTACCTTGGCAAATAGACCACACTTCACCGAAGGGGTGTCATGCCCAGTTACTTCATCGAAGGGGTGTCACGCCTCGTCACCTCACCGAGGGGGTATCATGACTTGGATTCAAAGTAGTTGCTTGCTTGTTCTATGTCAGTGAAGGTCTCCACCCATATATGTATGATATATTATGCAAGTCAAATGGTTTACATATATGTTTTATTACCAACATTGCTCATACATGTCATATTGAGAATATATCCATTGCCTATAGGCATGTATTTTGAATATTATGGCTTATGTCTTTGTTTCATTGTACCCCGCATACTTGGTGCATTCCATGTACTTATTTTATGCCTACATGATATCACAATATAGGTACCAAATTTTCTTTTGACCATCCTCCTCCATGTGGCTAGTTCGGTTCTTGAAGAATGCTTTTGTTGAGTCCTCAACTCCGAGGATAATAACTATTTCATTCATGCTATGTTGAGAGTTCTTCTTTAGGTTGGATATTTATTATCATGACGGTGAGCCCGGGAAGTGTCTTGACCCCCGTTCCATTCTAAAGTAGAGGTGTTGTTAGACACTATGTTTGTATATGCTTATAAGCTTAACGCTCTTATGTTTTATGAATATGGAAGACTTCCCTTAGTCCACTTCCCTTTTTAATATTTAACTCTTGTTATTGTTTATTTTTCTTCCACAGTAAAGGATGTGTACATGATATATTAAGAGGCTTATTTGGGTTATCTCAGAACATCCCATTCGCCATGTCATGTGTAGGCCCTAGGCTTAGGTCGTGACACCCAGTAGGCATCATCGGCCGACCGAGTGAAATAGTAATCATGTATAAAACCCAAATATAAAGAGAACTGCAATAGTGTAGCAAAATGAACTTGTATCAAGGCATAGGCATGCATGGGAACCCTCAAACCACTATTGAATCAATCGAAGTAAAGAACAACGATAACCTGAACCAAACCAAGTATTGATCATCGATACTGACTGACAAAGACTTCATAGGCTAATATCACAACCACCCCCAACTGAGGTCTAGTGTTGTATGCGGGTACAAGGCCTTAGTATCTATGCCTGTATGCAAACTGGACCCTCATAAGCCCAAAAGGTACACCCCCGCATAATAATGCAGATAGAAAATCATAGAATCTCGTAGAACCATCAGAGAATCTCATAGAACCATCATAGATCCCAACTCTCCACATCATCAGAATAAGGGTTAGTTGTATGTGGGTGTAAGGCCCTAATGTCTAAGCTTGAATGCTCCCTGAGCCTCATAAGCCCAGGAGATACGCCAACACACAACCAGGGTGTGAATAGGTGAGTGGATCCATGAGTAAGTAATCACGGGCCTTGCCCCAAGGATCATACCGGGTCCCCAACCCTGTGCCGGCACATGTCACCCGATCTATAGTCCTCTGACCTGGCCTCCGATCCAGCATTCAGTCAAGGCCAGATGGTCTGACACTGAATATAAGAGTTGGACGGATCCCCTACGGCATAAAGAATCCCTCTCACATAAACAATAGTGTCACACCTCAGTATGTCAATCATTGCGCCCATCCCCATAGAATATTAATAATAAGGCCCAACACTACAGAATATCAATCACAAGGTCCTTGATCCAAAACACAGGCTCAGTCCTCAGAATCTGCATCCACCACCTGGCATCACAGTCACGTCCACCGAGACAAGTCCACGGGGAGCATCACCTAGGACCCAAACTTTACAAATGTGACCACTGATGCTCAACGATGACGGGGAGCATCATCTGCGATGAGATGTATCAAACAATCACTACTTAACCAATCTATCAGGACTCAAAGCTCCAAATCGAAATTGTGCCCAGAGTGAACATAGGCAACGATAATCACATCATGCCCAGATTGAACATAGGTGATGAGGCTCTCAACCTACGTATCCCACAATCTCAATCCAACCCAAAAAATCATAATCACCACCTCTCTCAGATATATCAGATACACCAGAATTGAATGGAAAGAACCAGTACACAACAACTATCAGCTGTACATCGGAGAGTATATATATCACAAAACACCATAGAGCCGCACCAAGCAAAGGCCAAGTATACCACAACCTCATCAATCCTAGTGCTCAGAGAAAACATGGACAATCATGGTACATCATAGGTATTCAAGACAACCAAAATCTGCAAAGTCATGTCTATACCAAACCAGGCCATAGTAAGGCATATAATTAATACATGATCTCCCAGTCAGTATATCTCTATAGTGACAGGTGATGCACAATCATACTGGTGCAAGTCAAGTTAGTATGTGTGCTCTCCCAAGGAACTAGCTCATACTCAACCCTTACCAAGCCCTTTTCTGTGTAAAAGCAAGTCATAGGGCAGTATCGGTACAACCTAACCTAAAGCCCATAACATAATAAGAAGGATAACAATCACCAGGATCATATCGTAGCTTAGTGCGACAAAGTGTATCGCCCAAGGCAACCATGTGTGGGCCCACTAAAAATATGCTCCTCTCAACTAGATGCCAGTTCTCAAGACAAACCTATATAACTAGTGTCTCATGCATATCACCCAGAACGCCAGTATGATATTACCTACAACTCGCTAACAGGGTCGTACTTCCATCTCTAACCCGCTAGTGGCTCAATGTTAATGCATCTCACACTATAGGTCACAAGGCTCCTTTAGCAGTACAACTATAGTCGTCCCCAGAACATGGTGTATCTCTCCGATCACTAACCAGTGGCACAAGTGAAACACCTCTCATGTGCTTCGGATTGCCCTAAAACGGTACCTTCAAATATCTCAAATATCATATATTATTTTAGAAATCTGACTTCATATTCTTGTTCAGAGGGCAAAATTGAGTGGCAGAAGGGTAAACCTCGAATTTTAGAAGACCCATAGCAAAAAATAATTTTTGCAATTAGATGAATTCCAGTGGCCCTGCTCACCTGGGCCGCAACACGCCTAGGGTGTGGCACTGTATATTTTGGGCCTACGTATTTGCTCCGCGCATACTGGGATGCGGACCAGTGTATTTTATGCCCTGTTTTTTCAACTAAGTCCAAGGGCATTGGTGTAATAACCAATGCCCATTTAAATGTGAATACCTCTATGCTTTGCTATTTTTCACCTTTCAAACTCTCAAGAAACACTCACAAAATCCACCCAATACACTATTAAACCCTTTATTCAATCTCAAGAAAAAGCTTTGGATTCCAAAAATCCAAGTCAAGTGTCATGTCTTACTCATGTCAATTTTAATAAAAGCCATGTTTAAGGTATGTGGGTCTTCAACCATGGGTCCTTTCACCCATAGAGCCAACACTCCTCTTTTAATGAATTTCATGAAAGGTTTGACTCTTCATGGCTACTTCCTATTATGCATTATAAATATGAATTATGTTGGATTTTTATCAAGTATTGATCGATTATGCATGAAAATATATTTTACGCTTATTCCATGAGTTGATCTATCTATTGAAGTTATGCATGATGTGAACTATGTAAAAACTATGAACTATTGTGAATTTTGAGATGGATTTGACACCCAAATTGAGGGTTTTACTACAATATTGGTGGGTTGATTTGAATGACTATGAAATGAATTGATTTTATTCCTTCTTGTTTTATACTCTTGAATTGCATGATTTTGAACATGTTTCCACATACCCACCATGTTTATGATTAAATTACATGACAAGGACTTTAAAGTTAAAGATGAATTATTGCATGATTTACAAGTAAAGTAATTTCATGATAATTATGGGCTCCTAAGCATGTGTTTAATTCATGAAAGAAATCTCTGATTTTTACAAGTGACAAGTTGAGCCCTATTTCAAGATTCTATCCTCTTGTAATTTATTCATGTCAAGTAGAGGGGTCAAGTATGATTACTATTTTACCCTCATGTTAAAGTTAAGCTTACTAGTGGGGTTCAAGCATGTTACAAGTTTCTACCCTCATGTGAATGACAATACCTACTAGAAAGGGTCAAGTTTATGTTTTATTTTCTACCCTCTAGTATATAGTATATGCCCATGTCGGGGGTCAAGTATGTGAATGAGCTACTCATGCCTTGTTGTCTTGTCTTTTACAAGTTACTCATGCTATGATTATATTTATGATTATTTCAAGTATTTTGTGGGATTAGACTTAGCATCGATTGAGGCTTAAGATGGGGGCTCGACTCAAGACGTCCTTATATAAAGTTTTTAGTCTCTAAACTATGTGCCATAATAGGATTATATTTTCCCTTATAGGGCTTTATTAGTGGATCTATCTAGTTCATGTTTTCCCCTCAAGTGGGCCCAAGTATGATTTACCTTGACAAGTAGACCACACCTTGTCGAGAGGGTTCATGCCTCATATTTCAAGTAATAGCTCACTTTGTCTTGTATGTCGGTTAGGATCTCCTCCCACATATGTATATTATTATGTGCAAGTTGAATGTTTTATATACATGTTTTATTACAAGCATTTATCATACATGTCATATTAAGATTATATCCATTGTCTATATTTATGCATTTTGAATATATGGCTTATGTCCTTATTGCATTGCACCCCACATACTTAGTACATTCCAAGTACTAATGTATACTCTATGCCTATATGATATTATCACGTAGGGACTAGAGCTCCTATCGACCATCCTTCTCCACTTGGCTAGTTTGGTTCTTGAAGAAAGCTTTTGGTGAGTCCTCAACTCCTAGCATAATATCTACTTTCTTCATGCTATATTGATACTTATCCTTTATGTCGGATACTTATTATCATGAGGGTGAGCCTGAGAAGTGTCTTGGCCCCTTCTCCTTTTTCTAGTAGAGGTGTTGTTAGATACTATGATTATATATGTTTATGAGCTCGAAACTTCTTATGTTTTATGCTTATGAAGGAATTCCCTTAATCTCGCCTCCATTTTTATGATTGATTCTTATTGTGGTCTTATTTCTCTTCATTGACTAAGGATATGTGCATGATATGCTAGGAAGCTTGTTCAGGTGGTCTTCGGACTTCTTATTTGCTGTGTCATGTCTAGGCCCTAGGTTTAGGTCATGACAAGCTTGGTGTCAGAGCACTAGGTTGTTAATGGTCCTTGGAAATCCAACAAACTACATCCAGTAGAGTATTATTCATGGTTGTGAAGCGCACCATAACTATGAATAGGAGGCTATGAGGCATTTTTAGGAAATGATTTACTTCTTCATGATCTATGTCGTGCTTTAGATGTAAAGATAAGTCTTTCCCCCCTAAGGAACGCTCTTTTGCTCTTCTAAATCATGCTGCTACCAAGAGGAAGACCAAGAAGAGCCCATGCACCCGAGGAGCAACCATCTCATCCCGCTCCTCAAGCTCCTCAAAATGGAGGGGTGGCCCAAGTTTTCGAAATGCCATCACTATGTTGACCCATTCTATGATCAACCAATTGAATTAAGGGGCCCAATATCCTCACGCTCCTACTCCGGCCTCAAGGGTGAGGGACTTTGCAAAGATGAACCCTCCAGTGTTTCATGGGTCCAAAATGGAGGAAGATCCCCAAGAGTTCATCAATGAGGTGTCTAAGGTGCTTTCTATCATGGGGAAAATTTAGAGGAGAAGGCCAAACTAGCGGCCAACCAACGCAAGGGTGTGGCCCAAATTTGGTTTGCTCAATGAAAGTTGAAGAGGGGAAAAAAATGATGTCATTCCTCGGGAAGAGTTCAAGGCCACCTTTCTCAACCGATTCTTCCCTATTGAGTTGAGAGAGGCTAAGATGATAGAGTTCATGAATCTCAAGAAAGGTTCCAAGAGTATGAGGAAGTATACCCTCAAATTCAATAAGCTCTCAAAGTATGCTCCTCATTTAGTTGTCGATCCTAGATCAAGAATGAACAAGTTTGCATCAGGGGTATCCGACTCGGTGAATGAAGACCGTCATACCACCATGCTAGTGAGTGATATGGACTTGTATCCGCTCATGACATATGCCGAACAACTTGAGGGGGAGAAGCTTAGGAAGAGGAGAAGTGGGGAGTCCAAGAGGGCTCGGTTTAATGGTGGTTTCCAAGGTGCTAATGGTGACCGTTTTCAACAAGGTCACAAATTCCAAGGCCAAGGGTCCTGTAATGGTCCAAACAAGAGGTTTGCTTATGATGGGGTGGTTAACCAAAGGTTTTAAGGTGACAATGGTAGGATGACTAATCCTAGGTGCCAAAAGTGTGGGAGAAATCATGATGGTCCATGCTTGAGGGACTCTAATGCTTGCTTTTGATGTGGTAGAGTGGGTCAAAAGATTGTTGATTTCACCTACGCTCAAAACAAGGGTAGAGATGGCCACCTTCAAGGCCAAAGTACTAATGCGGGTCAAAGAGCAAAGTAAGGCCAACAAGGGGGAGATCCAAAGGCAAAATTGGTCCTATGCTCTCCAAGGATGGCAAGGTGTGGATGAGTGGGTGATGTTGTTACTGGTATGTTAAAGGCTTTTTATTATAATCTGTATCCTTTGATAGATCCGAGTGCTACTCTTTCTTTCATTACTCATTTTGTTGCCAATAAGCTACATGTGTGTCCCGAATTATTGTGTGAACCCTATGAGGTGTCTACCCCTGTTAGTGAGTCCATTATCACTAAAAGAGTCTATATGGATTGCCCCATGTTCATATTACATAAAGTCTTGCCTTGTGATTTTGCTGAACTTGACATGGTAGATTTTGATATTATTCTTGGGATAGATTGGTTGTATGCATATCATGCTTCTATTGATTGTAGGACCTGCAAAGTTACATTTCAATTCCCTAATGAGCTCGAGTGGAAAATTCATAATGTGGTGGTTACAGGTAGGTTCATCTCTTGTCTTAAAGCCCAAAAATTGATTTCTAAGGGTTGCATTTACCATCTTGTAAGGGTTAGGGATGTTGAGTATAAAGCCCTTCCTATTGAGTCGGTTCTGGTGGTTAATGAGTTTCTTGATATCTTTCCCAATAAGCTTCCCGGAGTCCCTCTCGAAAGGGAAATAGAATTTGGTATAGACCTCCTCCCTGATACACAACCCATTTCCATTTCCCCTTACCCTATGGCTCGGGTAGAGTTGAAGGAGTTCTTAATGGAAGGCTACTTCATAATGCAATTCAGTATCTCCATATAGCTATAAAATAACATTTTTCGAGAAAGTACGGATCAAAGTAGTAAATACTTTGAGTCTTCGGAGTGAAATAAGTAGGAGGGCAGGGTAGAGCTTGGCAGAGGGTTCAAGAATAGGGTAGGGTCCTGTCCTTAAGATTCAGATAAGAAAAGAGTTCCAAATTTTTTTGAACAGTCTCAACACGTCCTCGTTCAGAGTCGCTTTGCAATACATATAGTAGTCTCTGACTTGGTCTTCGAATTGAAATTCCTTGTCAGGTAAGTTTCGAACTGCACGAAAGGCGTAACGATCTGGGCACTGTATCGGAGAGAGGCTCGGTGAAATAGACATGCATGTTAAGATAGGGACTACCTAAACCTGGATAGAAAGACCCTATGAAGCTTCACTGTTCCCTAGAATTTTCTTCGGGCCTTTCTTGCACAGCTTAGGTGGAAGGCGAAAAAGGCCTCCTTCCGGGGAGGCCTGAGCCATCAGTGAGATACCACTCTAGAAGGGATAGAATTCTAACCTTGTGTTAGGACATATAGGCCAAGGGATAGTCTCAGGTAGACAATTTCTATGGGTGGGCGGATCATCCTGTACATCTTCGTGCTCCCTGGGTGCAGGAAAAAAGATGAGCTATGCGCCTCCTCTAAGATATCATGGAACAGGTCACTGTCCTGAGGAACACTTACTCATCCCCGGAATAGAAGTGTGCCATCCTGGCAAAGGTTTAAATCCTTTTATGTCATCAAGTACCTCAAGCTCTTGTGATCCGTAAATATCTGTCTCATCCCTCTCCCCTCCCCCCGATAAAGGGGATCTACGTTCTCCCCTCCGCCTAGGATTGCTATTACCTCATTTTTTGAAGCACAGCTCCTCGAATGGGACGGACCCATAGATTCATTGTCTGCTGTGTGAAATCCTTCCTGTACCTGCACGCGCGCTTCCCCAAAAGGAGAGGAGACACATATCGTAACAATTCATTAGAAATAGCTTCCCTTAGCTCTCTCTTTCTATTCTTATCGAATCTGTCCATTCACTGTATAGAATAAAAATACATAGTACCTTCCTTATACTTGAGAGCCCTTCTTTTTCGAGTTGGGTTTAAAGTTTGAAACTTCTTTCCTCCTTGTTGTATAGGACTATTCCTATTCTATTAATCGCTAGGAAGGGAATTCCGCAACTAACCATGAAGGAAGCTTTGAACATTGTATTTATTACTAGGCACTACTTGACTGGTGCTGTGCCATAAATGGCAGTTCCACGAGAAAGTCCTACTCCTATGGTATTGCCGATCAGTTCCAAAGGCCTGTTCGGACATACGGTTCCCGCGGTAGATCAAGTTGGTGAGCCATGTGATGGGAAACCTTCCTGCACAGTTCGAAGAGCACTGAATTAGAATGAGAGGTTTACCACCATATCATTGCATGCAAGGGAAGCTCGCTCGATTCGCAGATTAATTAGAATGAGAGGTTTACCACCATATCATTGCATGCAAGGGAAGCTCGCTCGATTCGCAGATTGGTCCGACTCGTAATTCACTTCTGACCCCATGTTAGATAGCTCGACCATAGTGATGTTAATTGTGGTTACATTCATAAGTAGCTTGGTCTATCTTTATTCCATTTCATATATGTCTGAGGATCCGCATAGCCCTCGATTTATGTGTTATTTATCCATTCCGACTTTTTTTATGCCATTGTTGGTGACTGGAGATAACTCTCGTCAATTATTCCTGGGATGGGAGGGAGTAGGTCTTGCTTCATATTTGTTAATTC
>JAABOM020081446.1:0-31825 GCA_011800125.2 Solanum clarkiae | reverse complement strand
CGTTAGGGCGGACTGGCACCCATTGCCGATAAGGCTTGGGAGAACCAACCTGTAACTATGCGCTTTCTATACATACTCTAAGGCCTCCAAGCTTCATTTTGGAGAGGATTTTCAAGGTTCTTCAAGGTTATTCAAGGCAAAACTATTGGATTACTAATTTCTAACTTATTTCCTTAATTTTCATTGATTAAACTGTATTTTAAACTTAGACTTTGGTGTTTTTAATATGAGAATTTGGGGATTTTTCAAATTTTATTTCCTAATGCTAAATCGATGATTTTGACCTTATTTTAATTTCATTTTCGAAACGATCTTCACCGTTAAAGTTGTTCTTATTTGGGAACATTTTCATGTACTAATTTTTAGATTTCGAACACTTTTTTTTTGACATGAGATATTTGACCATTTTTCCCTTTTCATTCAAATTTCTTGATTTTAGTGTCATTAGATCCATTAGTGTTTGTGATGCTATATTTGAATAGATTGTGGTAATTTGGATTATTGATGAAGGGGAAAAGCCATGGATTTGAATTGAGTTGAGACTTCTTCCAAGGAAAGTGGACTTCTAACTTTTTGTTAAGTATGATTAGACCTTCTATACTCCTATGTGTGTGGAATGGAGTGCTTAGGGTAGAATTGTATCTTCATAGGCTTTGATCATGTGATTTTGGATTGAGAAATTTTTCATGTTCTGAAATCCTGACTTGTGAGCTAATTGTGGATTCATGATACATGTGATCTTATGAATTATTTGATATTGATGTAGAGATAGTACCTATATTGATATGTGAATGATATGGAAACTTTGATGATATTGAGATTACATTGATATTAAAACTATGATGAGATTGAGATTGTGTGCATTGCATTCACTATTATTTGTGCATTATTACTTGTGATGGCTACAATCTAAAGATGTGCAAGGTAACATGTGGGTTGGTGGTTGAGGTTTCAATCGGTCTATGATTGGTCGAGGTTTCTACCGGCGAGATGAGGTAATATGCCGGCTCATGAGGTGTCCGAGGTTGCTTTTGGATGAGTGAGCATTGGTCGAGGTCATTGCCGACAATGTTCACGGATACATGGTCCTTGTGTGGGTCCTATGTATCCCTCCTTAAAATTGTCAAAGAGGACTACGCAACTCCATTTACGGGCCATGATTACTTTTATGGGTTGTAAGTAACCCTTCGTAGATGGGAGGTGTCCAAAAATTGGGTTACTAGAAATTGGACCTGAAATCTACGGAACCCCTTTCTATGAGCCGTAGAATAGACCACGAGCCATCTTGTTAATCATGATTCAAGATTTATAAATTTTGGTCTCTAGAACTCCAATCTAAAAAACCAATTTCACGAGCTGTTGAATGGCATACGGTCCGTAGAAGGCCTCGTACATGGGCCTCAGAATTAGAATAATTTCCTAAGTCACATGGGCAAATATGAGGTCCCATCTACAGGCCGTAGATAACCCTTCATGGTTTCTTTCAGTGACTTTTCTAGGTCATTTTCCTCAGCTTCTCCTGGGTATTTACATCAGACTAGGTGGGATAAAGTAAGGGCTGTTATATTTTCTCTCTCTTGGAATCGTTCGTCCTCGAATGAAGAGCGATCTAGGGACCTAGTCAAGGAACAAACCCTATTATGGACTGTAATAATCAAGCACTTCGCAATTCACTTATGTAGTCAATCAATGGTGCAATCAAGTAAGTAAGCAATCAACAAATCAAACCATTCATCATGAGACTCTAGGACACCTATTATCATTCGAACTCGAATAGAAAGGAACTCAAGGAATAGGAAAGAATCATTACCATCAACTCTCTCATCATTAACAGGTAAAAATAAATGTGGGTACCTAGCTTTTATATACTCTTCAGCTTCCTAAGTAGCTTCTTCTGTAAATTTATTTCTCCACAACACCTTAATAGATACAATCTCCTTGGTCCTCAACTTGAGAACCTGATGATAAAGGATTTGAACTGGGATCTCTTCATAACTCAAACTATCCTTCGCTACAATGCTTTCAACAGGAACAACCAATGACAGATCTCCAAACACTTCTTAAGTTTGAAATATGAAAGACCGAATGGATGACCACTAGCTCTGGTGGTAGCTCCAATTTATAACCTACATTGCCTACCCTCTTTACAATCTAGTAAGAAATGATGTATCTCAGGCTCAACTTTCCTTTATTCTCAAATCACATCACACCCTTCATGGGTGACACCTTCAAGTACAACCAATCGTTGACCTCAAACTCTAAGTCTTTCTTCTAAAATTGGTGTAGGATTTCTGTTGACTCTGTGAAACCTTCAACCTCTCTCGTATGATCTTCACCTTCTCCATGGCTTGGTGAACCAAGTTTGGCCCAATCAACTCTGCCTTACCTACCTCAAATTATTCAATCGGTGATCTATATCTCCTCCCATAAAGTTCCTCATATGGATCCATTTGAATACTCGAACGAAAACTATTATTGTGGCCAAACCAAATTAGAGGCAAAAGGTAATCCCAATCACCTTTGAAGTCAATGACCAACGCTGCCAATTCTAAGTCATGTGTAGGATAATGCTTCTCATGCACCTTAAGTTTCCTAGAAGAATAAGCAATAACCTTACCCTTCTGCATCAATATGTATCCCAATCCCACTCTCAAGGCATCACAATAATTTACGAATCCACTGGTCCCTTCCAGCAAGGTCAATAATGGTGCAGTAGTCAACCTCATCTTCAACTCTTGGAAACTCCTGTCACTCTCATCAGACCATTGAAACTTAATCTTCTTCTGAGTCAGTCTAGTCAATAGTACAGATATAGAAGAGAACCTATAAATAAATCTGCGCAAGTAGCCTGCCAAACCCAAGAAGTTCCTTTTGTCAGTCAAAGAGGTTGGTCTAGGCCAATTCTTTATCGCCTCAATTTTTTGAGTGTCCATTTACATACCATCACTGAAAACTATATGGCCTAGGAATGCCACATATTTGAGCCAAACTTGCACTTTAAAAATTTTTCATATAACTCATTATCCTTGAGCGTTAGTAAAATGATTCTGAGGTGGTTAGTGTGATCCTCCTCACCTCGGGAATAACCAGAATATCATCGATAGACACAAGCACGAACATATCAAGGCATTATTAGAATACTCTATTTATCAAGTCCATGAAGGGTACAGGTACATTCGTCAACCTAAAAGATATTAGTAAAAACTCAAAGTGACCATATCAATTTTGAAAAGCCATCTTCGGGATGTCAAGGTCTCTTACTTCCAACTAGTGATAGATCTTAGGCCTATCTTAGAGGAAATAGTGGCACCCTGAAGTTGATCAAATAAGTTGTCGATCCTTGGAAGGGGATAATTATTCTTGATTTTTACTTTATTCAACTGGCGATAGTCAATACACATTCTGAGAGAATCATCCTTCTTTCTCATGAGTAGAACTGGAGCACCCAAAGAGAAACGCTCGACCTAATAAAGCCCTTCTCTAGTAAATATTTCAGCTGATCTTTTACTCTTTCAATTCTGTAGGGACCATCCTATAAGGTAGAATAGAGATAGGTTGGGTGTCGAGAAGAACATTAATTCCGAAGTCAATCTCCTTATCAAGAAGGACTCCAGGTAGATCCTCAGGAAACATTTTAGGAAACTCATTTGAATCGAACAGACTCAAGGCTATGAGGCTCAACATTGTCAGACTTAACTCACACGATGTGACAGATACATCCTTTAGAGATTAACTTTCTAGCCTTCAGGTTGGTCATAAACTTACCCTTAGGCGCAACAGAATTATCCTTCCACTCTAGGAATGATTACTCAAAAATTGGAATCTAATGGTTCGAGTCCTATAGTCAATAATGGCATAGCAAGCATGAATCCAATTCATGCCAAGTATCACATCAAAATCAGCCATTTCAACTGTATCAAATCGAAAAAAGTATCCCTATGCTAGATGGATACTACATAATCTTTATATACTCTTCCTACCAGAATGTTCTCACCAATAAGAGTAGAAACAACAAAAGATTCAAGTAAACACTCAGGAAGAATCTCAAATCTATAGGCCATATATGGCATCACAAATGAAAGAGTTGCACTCGGATCAAGAAATGCATAATAATCAAAAGTAAAACTGAAAGTATACTCATCACAACATCTAGTGCAACCTCTTAGTACTGTTGGTTCCCCACCGTATATAGATGCCTTGTTACATTGCCTGTCCCTAGCACAACATTTCTTTTGTTACCTTTGGTTGGTGGTACGGTAGTAGAAGAATGGGCCTTATTTCCCCCACATCGGACATTCCTTCCTGAAGTGACCCATCTGCCTACACTTAAAACAACCATTCCCTTCCTCTCTGCACTCTCCCAAATACATCCTTCCATATTTTCCATAAGCTGGCTTCCTTTTTGAACCAAGGGTCACACTAACATGAGATTGAGGACCCTGTGCTCTGGAGTTCTACTAACCTTGGGACTTCGGATCATACCTATTACTTGGAGCTGTCACACTAGCTAAGGATAGTGCATAACTATTAGATCTATTTTGGAAGTAGGACTTGTCTCTCTTACTCTGCTTAGGCTGATTAGGATCAGGCCATGCTGACTTAGCCTTCTTGCTCAGATGCTCCTCTCTACCCCTCTTCTTATCCTCCTCTAGTTGTTGTGTATAGACCATAAGGCTAGAGATGTCCATGTCTGGGATCAACAATGTTGCCTTGCACTCTTTCTTCACATGCTTGCCCACTCTAGATATGAACTTCCTCATTCTTGATTTCATATCCTAGACTATCTCTGGGAATACCTGGATAGCTGGATGAACTTGAGACTATATACTTTGACAGTCAACCCCTCCTGTTTCAAGTTCATGAACTCTTCAATCTTCACCTCCCTCAACTCCTGGCGAAAGAAGTGATCAAGTGACCAGCTCAACATCCTCACCTCGATCCTATTTCCATTGGTTGTATCGAATACTTGCCACATCCTTAAGCTGGTAGGAGACAAGTTCAACTCCATAAATCTCTATCACATGCATGAATTTCAAGACTTCTCAAATCTCTTCAATGAGGTTTTGGGGGTCTTCCTCGACCTTAGACCCTTCGAAGACTGATGGGTTCATCCTCAAGAAATCTCTAATTCTGGTTGCAACAGTCGGCTCTTGGGAGATAGAACCAGGAGCCTGTGAGCTCTGATTCCAATATTGGATGGCTACTAATTGGTTGAGCATAGTGATAGCTCCTCTGAAATCAACCTCTATAGTAGGAGCGGGTGAAGCAGCAGGTACCTATGGAACCCCGGTGGTTCTAGTTAGCTGACTAGTCTCCATCTGAGTAGGAACCTCTGAAGTGGGATTCTCATATTGCTAGCTGGGGTATGCCTTTGGGTGGAGGTATGCTTTGGATGCATGATATGTAAATGTGTAACGCATGAGTCAGATAGAACCTTAATAAAGTTAAAACTCTATCGCACAATCTCAGAATACAAAAGTAGTGTGACTATTCCAAATGTATTATAGCCTCCTGCTTATAAAATGTGGTGCACAACACACCTATAAACAAGACTCTACTAGACACGGCTTCACAAACCCTCTAGGACACTCTAACTCTCTGATATCAAGTTTGTCTGTCCCCGGAAGGTACCTTGGCATGGCCAACATTTGAAGAACCATTACTGATCTCCCAGGAGAGCCATCTGACCTTATCATCACATGATACTCAACAGTAAAAGAAAGTACTCAAGTAAAAGACTGTGAACAACCAAAGAACAACAATCTAACTCAAACAAATCAAGAATAATATGAAAGAAACTAGTTAGAAAACATCCATGTCAACAATCCCAAATCTAGTCTATGAAGTCTTTATCTAAATTGTCTAAAAGCTACCATGACAGACCATGGATACCCCAATAAAAGAAAACAAATAGAATACTCAATAAGAGATAAAATGTCCCCTCTAGATACCAAGGAGGGCTCACCAAATCTAGAAGTAAGACTCTGAACTTCAACGATGCCCTTGTTTAAGTTCTTTATCACCTGTATCTTCATCATTAATGATGCAGGCCTAAATGGACATTAGTACATAAAATATACTGGTATGTTAGAATGGATAAAGTAAATAATTAAGGCTCAGACTTAAGTCAATTAACTCGGTTTAAGAATCAACTTCATAATCAATAACTCAACTCAATGAATATGCAAGTTTAAGAATAAATCATACTTTGAAAATGGACTCACTATCATGCAACTCGATTTAAAATATTATGTGCTCCATCAAGTGTTGGTTGAGAGTTTCTCTTAACCGACATTTAATCCCACCACCTTTAGTTTGGTGATGTACAAAGAAAGCGATGTCTTTGTGATGCCCGTCCAATACTTGCCAAGTTAAGGGACGATCAAACCTCTCTTGGATCCAAAATAAATGTCTATCTTTTTGGTACATGAGTCGCTCGAATTAATCGTGCAACTATCGTATGATGGAAATGCAGTTTATGGCTTAGAGTAGTTATCTACACATTCCCGTATCGGTTCTCAATACTCCTCCCAAGACTAAAATATGCTCATGTTAATCAACTTAATCTTGTCTCTTTATATTTTCTCCAATCAAACTCAAATCAATCACTCAATAATCGAATCAATTAGGATAACCAATTATGCATACAATCAAGACTCGAACTCAAAATCAAGCAGTCATTTAGACTCCAATCAATCAATCATGTCCATCACATAAAACACGTAAGGTTCTCATTAGGTATGTAATATGATCTTCATGCTCAATAAGCGCAAGTTACTCAACTCAGACAGTCATAATCACAGTCACAATTCAGTCAATGCAACATGGGTGACATAGAATGATGCAATTAAGAGTTCATAGTGTAACACCTAGTAAAATTACTGAAATACCCCTAGAATAGAGATGTGCATGTAATGTATCTTCCCATACTCTATTTATGAATCTGAGACCGAATATACAATCAATATGGAAAATTGAGTGGGAAAATGGTCTTGTTTGAATTTCAGACCAATCGGATCAAAAAATAATTTCTTGATCCAAAACTATTTCCAATGTTGATGCGTGACTGGGACACAGACCAAAACTTATATTTTTAATTTTTTTTGAAAGGAATTGAAAAACTCGTTTGAAAATTTTTCAAAAAAAATGTATAGGTGTGCGCCTAGTCCACGTCATGAGTGAAACTTTTCTTTTAATTTGAGGGGCATTTCAGTCAATTTTCAAACCCTCCTAAACTCAAAATACTATCAAATTAGGTCATTTTGATGTGTTAAATAGGGTCTAAAACTCCATTTTAAGTCCTTTTCTAAGTATTTGAAAGACCAAGGCTTGAGAGGAACAAAGAGGGAAGCTTAGGATTAAAGAGTACAAGGAAATTCTTGAAGGCCAATTGATAAAGCTTCATCCTAGGTATGTAAGGCTAAACTAAAAGAATAAGATTATTCTCTCATGTGTCCCATAGATGGTCTTAAAAAGTGTTGGTAGTTTTTGATTCTACATACATGATTCTTGATGGGTTTTCTTGAAAATTATATTAATTACATATATTTTCTTAGGTTGATGATCATCATGAACTTATTTTCTTGAATTGAATATTTTTCATGAGATATTGTATAACCCTATATGTTAATTATTAAAAACATGCATGAAAGAAGATAGGGATTGAGTTTAGAGCCTTGATTGAGAATGTTGATAGAGATTGTGATTGTGAATGTGAGAATGATGATAGATTGATAGTATTTGATGGTCCAAGAGTCTTCCCAAATGAACTCTAATGATTTTTCTGTTCCATTGTTTCCTAATGATTGTTATAAGCCTTGAGCTATTGATTGAGATGTTGATTGATGAGATGATGAGTCTCTATGAGACTGATTGAAAAATAGTGCCTCCACAAGGCTAATTGAGATGATTTGATTAAGATAGTTTGATTGGATGGATTATTTTATGAGCATTAATTCATACGAGGAGTATCGAGCTCCGAAAGAGTAAGAGTTAATCTGAATCACACTAGTCAAACTACGTAGCCAAGCATAGGTGAGGATTAGGACCATCACATCCCTTTATGTCGAGGTTCTCTCTGATTAGAAGTCCCTGAAATCAATAGAGGACTTATAGATTGTGGTCTCCATTTGGACTTGTCCATTATGATTTCGATTTCTTCCCTATCTGGCAAGTACCGGCTGTGGCAACATCAGAGAGATTATTGTACAGTCACTGGCTCATAAGTGATTATTGTCGGATAAAAGAAACTCCTAAAAAGTTCTCAAACTGAGTACTCGGAGTTGAGATAAGATGAGATGAGCCTAATTTGATTGATGAGGTGTGATGGATTAATGGGTCACTTGTCTTCTCTTTATTCTTGCTTTAGATAGATATTTGACATGTTGATTATTATTATCGTTAATGTTGATTGATGTTTCATATTGTTCTACCTGTTTTGATTTTATTCAGCTATTTTACATACCGTACATTCTACATACTGATGTTATTTGGGGCTGCATCGTTCTATGATGTAGATACAGGAATTAGAGATCATCAACAGACGCATCATTGAGGACCTTGGATGTTCAGCTGGTTGGTGAGCCTCCCCTACTTCGGAGGATTCATTTATTTTCATCTTGCTTTAGAGTTAGATTTGCTTAGCTTCATTTGATTGAGATAGTCATGGTTCTGTTATTGATACCACCTGATAGTAATAGAGGCTTCATACACTAGAGTCGAATGTTGATTGTTAAGATTGCGAGCTAGTTCTCCCTACTAGCCTTCTATTATATTATTATTATTATTATTATTTTGAGACTAGATGATAAGATGTATCCATTTACTTTTCCTTTGTCTTCCGCTGAGTAGTTGAATGTATAAATGAATGAATGAATGTGATGAGGCTAAAGTGGTTCGCTTGGGAACTAGCAATAGTCTCTGGGTGCCGGCCACGTCTTAGGTTCCTTCCCGGGACATGACACATAGTCCCAAACACAATTTTATACTTCAATTTCATATGATCAGTGTGTAACTCATTAATTCATTCATACATATGCATAGAATCTCCAAATAAATGCAAGCAACTCGACCATTGGGATCATGGAATTTTCAGTACTCAATCTTATTCATGAATTTGACCAAGTAGACGAAAGCGTGGGTGGACAAATTCAGTCCATTGCTTTAAGTAACCTTATATACCTGAATTTCGAAGAATGATCAACTCTCGGACAATCTCCACTCTCATGCTTGAAATCTTAGCTTTCTCCTCTCCTCGATGCTCTCAAGTTTTCTAAGTGTAGAATGAATAGTATTACCCTTAGGGTACTGATAAGGGGTCCAAAACAATTCAAAAACGTCATGAATTTTAATTAAAAAAGGTGAAAAAGATGAAAATATCCCTCCTTAAAATGGCCAAAAGGAATCACAAAATCCTGTGTACAGGTCGTGATTCCTTCTATGGGTCGTAAGTGACCCATCGTGGATGTGAGGTGCCCAAAAATTGGGTTACTGGTAATTGGATTTGGGATCTGTGAAACCCCTTTCTATGAGCCGTAAAATGGATCGCGAGCCATCCTGTTAATCGTGGTTCAAGATTCAGAAATTTGGTCTTTAGAACTCCAATCTACAAAATCAATTCCACAAGTTGTGGAATGGCGTACGGTCCGTAGAAGGCCTTGTACATGGGTCTCAAACTTATAAGAATTTCCTAAATCACACGGGCAATTACGGTGTCCCATCTACGGGCCGTAGATCACTCTACGAGCCATAGATGACCCTTCTTGATTTCTTCCAGTGACTTTTCTTAGCCATTTTCCTCAACTTCTCTTGGGCATTTACATCAGAATACGTGAGATGAATTAGGGGGTGTTAGAAAAAAATGAATAAATAAAATAGAACTGATTTTTTAGTCATTATTATTTTGAATATAAATAAATAAACTAACGGACATGATCAGGATCTGCATTATTTTTTTCGATCAAACAAATGGTTAAATACTTAATGATGAAATCAACGTAATATTTCAATTTATTCCAAGAAACGATGCTCTATCAAATCATGTTTTATAATCTTAGGTTATTTCCTCGTTAGTGAAGTATTATGAGTACTAATTTTATAGCAATTACTTTTCTTTCATTCTTATCTCTA
The DNA here is from genome assembly GCA_011800125.2 of Solanum clarkiae. NCBI lineage: Eukaryota > Viridiplantae > Streptophyta > Magnoliopsida > Solanales > Solanaceae > Solanum > Solanum clarkiae. The sequence goes on along the minus strand of JAABOM020081446.1, from coordinate 21,697 downwards.
AGAACACTTGTTGCTAAAAATAGAAAGAAAGAATCAAAAATTAGAAAATATCGTGAAAACATCTTTTTAAGTTATTTGGAAATAGGTTGATTTGTTCCTATTTGTGGGATGTCCACAAGATACATTAATCTTCCAATTGCTTCTTTAGGATTACAAAAAAAAAAATTATGAAAAAGAGAATAGATTAAGACATTCCAATTGGAGTAAGGTAACCTTCATACTCCACTAGTACTTCTTGTCAATATATGTGTGGCTTATAGACAAAGAGACCTGACTTGAAATAGACAAGACAATATTATGACCTTATATTATAATTTCATGTGTTAAATGCATTTATGTGTGAGTAGATAGAGAGAGAGACATAACATTAGTAATGCATATGTTTCTAAATTCTTGATTGTTTTAATGAAAACAAGAAGAGCTAAGAAAGTAGCCATTAAATTTTCATTTATTTATTTTTTGTCTTAATATATAGTCCAACTTTTAAATTTATATTTAAACACTCAAACTAAGTCATTTATCGATTAAATATCTCTACTCCTAATAAAAGTGTTCCATAAGATACTTTCAGTTCAATTTTTAAAATTTTTTTATGTATATCCTTATCATCTATTAGGTAGGTAAATTAAACAGAAAAAACATGTCATTTCTTTTTATTAGAATAAGCTATAAAATTTCATGCATTTACTACGTACTTGTGGTTGATGCGTGCACATGTGTGTATAAACAAAACTAAGATGACATATTTTTGTGGTTAACTTAATTATCTTATAGACGAATAAAAACACACACAAGTTTTTCCAAAATATGAGTTGATAGTGTTTATCGGATAACTTTGTTAAGAGTTAAAGCCTTCAATTGAAACATAATGTAACTTGAATGTCCAAATAAAATATACCAACAAATTTAAATAACAGACTATGTATTAAGTCTCTTGTTTTCACCAAACTTTCACAAATCTAACTTTATCATCGTGTACAATTTGAAGTTGTCCTTTTAACTTATGACCATATCATTAACTAATCAACTAAGATCTCAACAAATTTTATCATCTTTAACTCAGCTGAAATGTCAAATCAACTTTATGCCAAACTTAATTTTAATATATATACAAATTAAGTTTGGCATAAATTTGGTTATTAACAAATGCCAAGTAGTAGTATGATCATAGGGTAGGGAGTAGGACACAGTTGAAGCAAATCTTCAAACTTAGATACCTCCACAGTTGTCCTCTCCATACCATATTTGTCAATCACATCTAGCCAACACCTACCTCTATGTTAGCCACTAAGCAGCGTGCTAGTTGCTAGTGTCATGTAGGACAAGCAATCTGGCACCCAAGAGCTACACTATTAAGGACCTATGTTTGGTCAAACTTAAAAAACTTTTTTTGCAATTGACAATGTGAAAATAAAATTTCAATGATTGATTATTCTATCAAGTATTTGTTATTTTTTATTATTATATATCAGATACTTTGCAATGACCTCGAAACTCATTTTTGATATTTTCAATCAAATTATCATTTTGCCCTTCTCAAAAGTTGTCTTGGATCATATTTGGGTTAGTCTAAGAGTCGAATTTTGAAAATCTTGTAAAATGTTGGAGTTTTGTAAAAGAAAGTTTTAAAAGACTTAAAGTTGGAGATTTCGAGTTTTGAGGTCATTTTGAGTTTCGAGCGTCGAAATTCGATTACTATGATTCCATCAGTTCCAGAATGTTGAATCTGGTTTAGGAGAATTTGCAGAACTGAATTCAGAATTAAAATGGAGATATTAGACCCAAAGTTGCAAATCTAGTTCATTTTGGATCCTAGGTTTGGCTTTGGTCAACATTTAGAGTTTAGGGGCTCGTATCAAAATTTCATCATTTTCAGCAGTTTCGGGTGGTGAAATTAATGCTAAAAAGGCCTCTGTTGTAATTTTTAGGACTTTTATGAATATTTTGAGTTTTTAAAACCGAAACTAGCTTAAATGATCCTTCTCGGATTTTGGGCCAATGATGCTTCAGAGCATTTGACGACTCCATTGGGTCTGGATTGTCATTTCTGGTAGGGTTTCGTGTCTGATTTGTGTTCACGGGTGTCACGCCCCGAGAGGGTACCCTTGACGTGGCCGACACTCAGAGACTATTGCTAACCCCCAAACTAACCACTCGGCTTCATCACATTTGTTCAAACAATCTAATAGCGGAAGACATCATTAACAAAGATTACTTAATAAAAGAAAATGACAAAATGATAATCTAAAGCCAGAGGCCAAACAATCTATCCATCGGCTAAGTAAGACTAGTGCGAAAGAAACTAATCAACAATAACATCCAATCACAACTTAATAGTCTGGTCTATGAAGCCTCTAAACATCTGACGAAGATGTGCCAACGACAGACGGAAAATATATCCTCCGAAAGCAGGGGAGGGCACAACAATCAGCTAAATGCAAATAGATCCTCAATAGGGCGCTTGTTGATGACTGCTAATACCTATCTCTGCATCATGAAAAGATGCAAGCCCAAATAAACGTTAGTACGTGGACTGTATGAATATGTAAAATGACTGAATGAAACATGTAAGGATAGAATAATATCAACTCAAATAGCTCAACTCAAGAAGTAGGAAACTCAATCATCATGTCAAGAGTCTAATGTAGTTTAGGCAATGATCCCTCATATACCATCTAGTCCAATCCACTTGGAGTGTTATCAAGGCCTATTTGGGAGTTTCTCTAACCGACAACTATCACTTATGAGCCGGTGATGAACTAACGAAGCAATGTCATTGCCACATCCATCTAATACCTTGCCAGGATATATGACATCCCATCAGTAGATCCAAAATCAGTAACATCAAGTCCTCATTTTCGGACAATAGGAAGCATCCGATTTTACGGTTCAATCCTCTCCTATGTCGGTTACGTAGTTAGTGAGTTCGAGTTGGACTTACTCTTACTCAGTTCGGTGCTCAATACTCCTTCTAAGACTCAATATGCTCATAAAACATCAATCCATTGGTTAACTCATTCATCTAGTCTCATTGGACATTCGTCAACTCAATTCATCACAATAACTATCAACTCTTTGGTTATATTCTTTTAAGGTTCACTTATTGATTCATAGAGACCCTATCATACATCACTCTAACTCATATCATTCAGGAAAGCAATAGTAGAACTAAAGCATTTAGGTACTCAATAGACTCTTTAGGCTCAAATTATACCCATGCATGCTCATTTAAGTAAAATATGTAAAAATGACAAGAATTCATGTTAGAGTTCATGTAGCAAGGTCAAATAATCTAATTCAAATATTTAATTAATAAAAACTGTGATTCATGCAAAATTATATAGAGATACATTAGAATTTAAGAACAACCTTTAAGAACATCCATGGAAGACTCGATTCACTCACAACTCCATCAATTTGGATTATGGGGCACACAGAAGAACATAATTCATGTTTTGGTTAGCCTTACGTACTAAGAAGTTTTGAATCTTGAAACAGCTTGAAAGAATTCTCAAGTTTTCGCTTCAAACCCTAGCCTTTTTCTCCATTAAATCTTTGCTCTAAGTTTGAGAGAGTATTTTAGCCTAAAAATATTGAACTGACATATTTAAGGCTTTATTTAGGAGTAAAAATGTCAGGTTTGGGCTTTAAAAGGGTAGAAAAAGACCAAAATAACTTTTTTTTAGAAAGATGTCAAAATTCAACTACAAGCCCACATATGACCCATAGAAACTTCCACGGCCCGTAGGAACCCTTTTGTACACTTTTGGGCAAATTTTGAGGTCTCTGGATCACTTTTACAAGCCTAATCTATGGATCTGTAGAAGTTTCTATGACCGTAGATTGGTCCGTAAAGTCTAGGACTGTAAAAATGAATTTTCAGGAAATTATTCCATTAGTTAGCAGACGAGCCATACTTTTTTTCACAGCCCATATTAGGTTTCAGAGATCCAACTCTGCTCTAGTAGTCTTCAGTAAAACGGTCATAACTTTTGACTCCAAACTCCAAATGAGGTGAAACCAGCTACATTGGAAAGCTAATTTAAAGAACTTTTATTTAGTAGGTCATGAAACATCTAATTCCTTTTGTGCTAAGAGTTATGATCATTTAAAGTTGACCTTTGTATAATCTAATACCAGAAACTCAATTTATAGGAAAGTTTTGAACTCGGCTAAGTACTAGAGGTCGCTTATGACCTTAATCCACTTACCATGTGTAATAATGAGTCTTGAAACATAGGTACATATGTGGATAAAGTGATGGGATGTCAAAATATCTGCCCTTTGGAATGATTCATCCTCAAATGATAAGAAACTAGGAGACCTATCAAGAAGGAATTCAAATACTCGGATACTCGAATACTCATACTCCAGAAATTAACCTCAACTCAGATTCAGAATTGAAAGACTACTTTTAAGTTTATCACTAGGCATGAATACAATTAAAGACATGTATACTCAAATACTCATAGACTCAAGAAGAACATCAACTCAGAGATAAGAACTTAGCTCAATAATGGAAAAATGATGCTAAAAATAGAAATGATTTATTACCATAAATTTCATCATTAGGAGGCACGAATAGGTGAGCATATCTAGCCTTCATATCCTCTTTATCTTCTCATGTAGCCTCATTAATGAATTGACTTCTCCACAATACTTTTACAGATGCAACCTCTTTAGTTCTCAACTTGTGAACTTGATCATCAAGAATTTGTACTGGGAACTCTTCATAACTCAAACTCTTCTTCACTCGAATGCTTTCAATAGGCACAACCAAGAATGGATCTCCCAAACACTTCTTAAGCATAGAAATGTGAAAGCCTGGATGGATGACCGCAGCTCTTGTGGTAGCTCCAACTCATAAGTTATGTTTCCCACTCTCTTCACAATTTTTTGGTAAGGACTAACGTGTCGAGGACTCAAATTTTCCTTCTTCCCGAATCTCATTACACCCTTCATGGGCGAAACTTTCAAGTATACCCAATCATTCACTTTAAAATCTAGGTCCCTTCTCCTAATGTTAATGTAGGACTTCTGGTGACTCTGTGCAGTTCTTAGTCTCTCTTGGATAATCTTTACCTTCACTATAGCTTGGTGTACCATGTCTGGCTTAATCAATCCTACTTCACCTACCTCGAACCATCCAAGCGGTGACTTACATCTTCTCCCAGAGGGCCTCAAAAGGAGCCATCTGAATGCTCGAATGGAAACTATTATCGTAGGCAAACTCAATCAGAAGCAAGTGGTCATCCCAATTACCTTTGAAGTCAATGACGCAACCATTCAGCATATCTTCCAAATTCTATATCGTCCATTTTTCCTCCCCATCAATCTGGGTGGAAAGCAGTACTGAGGTTCACCTTTGAGCCTATGACTTTCTTAAAACACTTTTAAAATTGGGCAGTGAACTGAGCTCTTCTATCTGATATGATGGACAAAGGAACTCCATGCAATCTGGCAATTTCTCGAATATACAATCGGGCATAGTCCTCTACCGTATAAGTAGTCTTTACTGTTAAAAAGTGGGTTGATTTTTTCATCCTATCAATAATCACCTAAATCAAATCATATTGTCTGCGAGACCTCGGTAAGCCTGTGATGAAATCAATATTGGTTATCTCCCACTTTCATTCTGGAATTCCAAAATTCTGGGCTACTCAGCATAGCCTTTGGTGCTCAACATTTACTTGTTGGCAGTTTGGGCACTTGTAAACTAAGTCTGTAATGTATTTCTTCATCGTACTCCACCGATAGCCTCTCTCAAGTTGCGGTACATTTTGGTAGACCCTGAATGGATAGAATATCTAGAGTTGTGAGCTTCTGACATGATCCTTTCTCAAATACTGTCAATATTTGGAACACACAATCTACTTTGATATCTCAATACCTCATCTCCCCCTTTGACGAATGCCATTACATTTTGCTTATGTACATCTTCTTTCAGTTGGAGTAAGATGCAATATTGATCTTGCTTCTCTTTTACCTCTACCATAAGAGATGATTTAGACCTGCTATGCACAAGTATTCCACCTTCACCAAATTCATCTAGTTGAACTCCCAATAGTGCTAGTTTGTGTACCTCTTTGGCTAACTCTTTCTTCTCTTCTTCCACATGAGTAGTGATTCTCTTAGACAAGCTACTCAGAGAATCAACAATCATATTAGCTTTACCTAGATGATAGAAGATGCTCATATCGTAGTCCACATCAACAACCAAATGGACGTTAGTACGTGGAATATACGAATATGTAAAATAGCTGAATGAAACATATAAGGATAGAATAATATCAGATCAAATAACTCAACTCAAGAATTAGCAAACTCAATCATCATGTCAAGAGTCTAATGCAGTTTTCAAGAGTCTAATGCAGTTTAAAGAATGACCATGCATATACCATCTACTCCTATCTACTCAGAGTCAACGCCTATTTGGGAGTTTCTCTAACCGACAACCATCACCAATGAGCCGGTGATGATACAACGAAGCAATGTCATTGTCACATCCATCCAATACCTTGGCAAGATATAGGACATCCCATTAGTCGATCCAAAATCAGTAACATCAAATCCTCATTTGGGACAATAGGAAGCATCTAATTTTACGGTTCAATCCTCTCCTATGCTGGCTATATAGTTATTGTGTTCATGTTGGACTTACTCTTACTCAATTCGGTGCACAATACTCCTCCTAAGACTCGATATGATCATAAAATATCAATCCATTGGTTAACTCATTCATCTAGTCTCATTGGATATTCGTCGACTCAATTCATCTTATCAACTATCAACTCTTTGGTTACATTCTTTTAAGGTTCAACTGTTGACTCATAGAGACTCTATCATACATCATTCTAACTCATAGCATTCAGAAAAACAATAGTAGAGTTAAAGCATTTAGGGAATCCATAGACTCTTTAGGCTCAAATTATATCCATGCATGCTCATTTAAGTAAAATATATAAAAATACTAAGAATTCATATTAGGGTTCATGTAGTAACACAAAATCATCTAATTCAAACATTTACTTCATAGAAAATGTGATTCGTGCAAAAATTATATAGAGATACATTAGAATTTAAGAAAAACCTTCAAGAACATCCATGAAAGACTCAATTTTCTCAAACTCCATCAATTCAAATTATGGGGCATAGAGAAGAACATAATCCATGTTTTGATTAGCTTTACATCCCTAGAAGTTTTGAATCTTGAAACAACTTAGAAGAATTCTCAAGTTTTCGCTTCAAACCCTAGACTTTTTCTCCATTGAACCCTTGCTCTAAGTTTGAGAGAGTATTTTAGTGTAGAAATATTGAGCTGACATGTTTAGGGATTTATTTAGGTGTAAAAATGCCAGGTTTAGGATTTGAATGGGTAAAAAAAGATCAAAATAACCTTTATTAAAAAGCTGTCAAAAGTCATCTACGGGCCCACAAACGACTTATAGAAACTTCATTGCTTGTACGGACCTTTCCGTAAACTTTTGGGCAAATTTTGAGGTATCACGACCCAAGCCTAGGGCCTAGACGTGACATGGCGAATGAGGAACCCAAAGGGACCCTAAACAAGCCTTTTAACTTGTCATTACATATTATTGATCGCGGAAACAATAAAACAAACATCAAGAGATAATAAAGTGGGACAACCGGGGCTAAGGAAAGCACTTTCATATTATAGACATCAAGAATAATAGAGGACCAAGGCTCTAAGCATAGATACATAATATGTCCAACAAACACCTCTTATATATAGGTAAGAGCGGGGCCAAGACAAAGCAAATAGGCTCACCCTCATAGTCAAAATAAAACATAAGGAAGAATGTGTTAATACATAATAAGAGCAACATAGACTAAGGTTCCCTAAGTGGAGGACATACCAACTAGCTTGAGTAGTATCGAACTAGCCACGTGGAGGTGGAGGATGATCAACTTGGCTCTGGTTCTTACATGGTGATATCATGTAGGCAAGAGTATGCATTAGTACGTTTGAATGTACTAAGTATGTAGGATGCAATGCAACAAGAATTAGGCATTATAGTCAAAATGCATAACAATAGGCAATAGGTATACTATAACAATATGGCATGTATGATCAATGCATATGTAAAACATTCTTAAGTAGATCATGCTCATATAAGAATATCTGTAGAAGAGACCAAGCTAGATTTTCAAGGTACAAATCCCTTGGTGGTTGATGATGGTTTCACTCCAAGGCAGTGTTGTACAAACCCTTCACATGGTTGATAATAATCACACCTTATCACCATGGTGGCAAAGTACAAACCCTTCATATGGTTGATGAGAACAAACCCCCACCTCGGGTACCCGGGCTCTTGTCCCCCAGATTGGGTATGTCTAATGCAACACTTTATATAGCGTATATCATATACATAAGCTCATTTCATCATTATATAGTCAATCATATCATATCTCATGCTTTGGACCTTCAAATTCTCAAGAAACCATATCTGGATATTTTATCAAACACTTAGAGGGTGTGTAATGCTAGTATAAAACCATGAAATATAGAGATAAAATCATGCAAGAAAATCTATTGGAAAACCATCAATCAACACCTTACAACATCTTCAAGCAACATACATCAAAACCCCTCATCAATTCTTACAATAGGTCCAAGATTTATAGCTCAAAACATAGCAAAACAGTCATAATTTCACATAACTTTAACATAATATGCAGTGAATTTCATAATAAGTAAGACCCATTTGTTAATCAACTTTAAATCATGCAATTTGAGTAAAAGGAGGCTTAGGTATTATGGGTGAAAGGAACCCATGAAAGTAACCCATATACCCTAGCTTGGGATGAACTTGGAAAAGATTGGAGATAGAGACTTAAACCTTGAAGAAGAACCTTGAAGGAAAACCTTAGTTCCGGATGAGGGTTTGAGACTTGAATTTGGGAGTGAAAATATGGCTAAGTGTTTGAGTAAGTATTGGGAAATGTTTAGGATGATATGAGGGTGAAATAAGGCTAAGTATAGGTAAGAAAATATTTGGGAACACTTAGGCCCAAGACTTAGAAGTCTTGGATCAAACTAAAAAAAACAGACACTTTCTAACACAGAGGTACGTCGCGTGGGGGTCGCGGATTCCTCTCTGGATTTCGCACCTTGAAAAGTTATAATTGCTAATATTTCTCTCTTAAATCGGGGTTAGAACTTTTTTTCTCAAAATCTTGACCCCCTCAATAAGAATATGACGTCATATTTTTGAAATAACGGAAAAATTTTGAGATATATGAAATTTAAAATTTTGGACATTCTGAGATACATTTTTGAGCACTTTTTGGGGTCTTTTCATGAGGTCTGTAGATCACTTTTACGAGACCAATCTATGGGTTGTAGATATTTTTATGACCCGCAGATTGGTCCATAAAGTCCAGGACCAAAAAATGAATTGTCAGGAAGTTTTTCCATGAGTTAGTAGACGGGCCATACTTTTTTCCACGGCCCCTATTAGGGTTCGTAAATCCAACTTTGCTATATCAATCTTCAGTAAAAACGATCATAATTTTTGACTCTGAACTCTAAATAAGGTGAAATCAGTTGAGTTGGAAAGCTAATTCAAAGATATTCCATTTGGCAGGTCATGGGACATCTAATGCTTTGTGTGCTAAGAGTTATGATCAATTAAAATTGATCCTTGTACAATCTAACGCTAGAAACTCAATTTATAGTGATGTTTTGAACTCGGCTAAGTACTAGAGGTCCTTTGTGACCCTAATCCACTTCCCATATGTAAGAATGAGTCTTGAAACATGGATACATATGAGGATAAAGTTATGGGGCATCACAATGGGGTTTCAAACGAATTTCCAAGGATCCAGTTTCAATATTTGAATTTTGCGTGTTGTTGGTTCATTGTTGTATCTGGTGCATCCCAAACTACTCTCCTCGTCTGCGCCTCCAAGTCTAGTTTGCATAGGTCAAACTTTTTAGACTTCTGCATTCACGAAATTGTGGGAAACAGATTGCTTTTGACCTTCGCGTTCACAGAGGGGTTTCCCGCGTCCGCAAAGTGTATCAACCCTGTTGGCTTTCGCATTTATGGAGCACTGATGTTACCTTAACAGTGTTGTCTTTTAAAAGATGTGATTAAATTCTTTTTCACCACTGTCAACTCTCTACGCTTCATTTTAAAGAGGTATTTCGAGGTTTTTCATGATAATTTGATTGGGTGACTATTTTCTAACCTATTTCATTAATTTCCATTGATGAATTTATGTTTTTAACTTCTAATTTTGGGATTTTAATGGTGTAAATTAGGGATTTCTCGGACTTTAATTTCTAAACTTTAATTGTTGGTTTCTCCCTCATCTTAGCTCCATTTTAAAATTGTTTTCACCATTGAACTCCTTATTATGTGGGAAATATTTTTATGCTTTAAGTTTTAAATACTGGCAATAGTTTTTGAAATGGAATTTTTTTACCAGTTTACTGTTTCTCTTTAAATTAATTGATTTTAGTGTAATTAGATTCGTTATGTGATTGTGATGCCATATTTGAATAGATTTTGGTGAGTTGGAGTACAGTAGTAAGGGAAAAGCAGTAATTTCAACATGATTCAAGACTTTATTTAAGGCAAATGGACTTCTAATCTTTTATTAAGTATGAGTGAACCTTGTATGCTCCTATGTGTAGAAAATTGAGTACTTTGGGGATAGAATTATATCATCGTAGGTTTGATCATGATATTTCAAAGTAAATGGTTGTTCTTATGGTGATATAATAACTTATAAATTAACTGTGGATTTGTGCCTTATGTGATCTTGTGGGTCATTTGATATTTATAGCGAAATGGCGCTTACATTGTGATATATTGATACTGTGGTGATATTGAGACACTTGTGAATTATTCGATTTCTATTATTGATATACATATATGGACATCTTGCATACTCTATTTCCTTGAATATGACTAATGTGTCATTATCATGTATTGCTTGATGATCTATCGACGATGAAAAGCAAAAAAAGAATGATTCCGACTAGTGAAAAAGAAAAGAAAGAAAAAAAAGCTGAAGGAAAATGATTCCAACTACATATGAAAGTTATTGTCAAAGAAAAATAATTCCAACAAATACATGGTTCATGTATGGCCCCCATGAGTTCCGACTGAAGTATTCATCTGGTCAGCGAATGTGTATCGTGAGATAGACATGCATCATAATCATTTGACATTGCATCGCATTATTCATATTTCATGGCATACACTCTATCTCATACCACATCTGATTGATATTAATTATATATTATTTATGAGATTGTACACTTATTGTATCCCTGATTTTGAGTAAGTTTTGGATTTATTTATATACTTGTGTATTGAGATACTACACCAAGTGATGTGTATAACTGTACTTATATGTGAAATATATATTATATAATGCTGGGATTTTTCTGAGTGTAGGGTTGTAGTCGGGCAAATTTGGTTGGGATTTAAGGAGTTACTTGTGTTTTTCATTGCTTTACCTTAGGTCTGTTCCATTTCGCTGAGTACCCTATTGTGTTAGTGCTTACCCTTTCTACATTTTTGTAGGTTGTGAGTCTGGTCCTCCTGCTAGACTTTTGTTTCTTGGATCGAGCTTTTGGATTACTTTTGAGATAGCTGCTTATATCTCCAGCAGGCCTTAGAGGATCCTACTTTATATTTTGTTCTATTTGAGGATTAGACATTTAAGATTTGTATTTTTTTGAGTATTCTGTATTTAGAGGCTTGTATATATGACACCAATTCTAGGAAGGTTGTAGTTTTTATTTTTTATGCCTATCTATCCTATTTAGACTACTTGTCTTCTCCTTGATTATCATGTTAAGTTATTAAGTGTCGGCTAACTTGCCTTGGTGGGTTAGGTGAGTGTCATCACGTCCAGTTGTCGGGTTGTGACATACTTGTGTAAAGTTGAATTAGTGTGCATACATGACTTACGTGATGGGTTACGTATAATATTCACATAAGATTATATGTGTCTACTTATTCAACTTTATACAAGCTTAAGTGCATACTTGAGGACTTTCAAAATTGAAAGGAATAGATATCGACTAAGACCAAATTAAAGGCATGTTTATATATCATGCCTATATATAATTGTAGATAACTATGGCATGGGAATAACATATCAATTTTCATGACCCAATTTCTATATAGCCGCAATAATAACCTAACAGGCCATTACCCACTAAGCAAACCAATTCCATGCAAATCACAAATATAAATAATAATCTCTTGAAATAGCAGAAAAAACATAAGTGTCATAAAAATTAAAAATCAAATATTTGTTAGTCCTATGTAATTTTTGTTCATTGATTTTGATAAACGACAATTAACCTAAAATCTGACTCATTCCTTCACAATGACTAGAATTAGATTCATAAACTCTCTCAAAGGCACTGTATCACGATCCAGTAAGCAAAGTCATGATGATACACATCCTAAAAATTCAACCTGATATGTAAGTCGAAAAGTACTCACATACAAGACTCCCAAAAGAGAAGTCAGGCTGCAAATGAAAGAAAGGAACTCAATAAAAATTTATCTCAAAATTTGGTGTCATAAGTATAAAGATCATCTAATACAATGTCTGGAATAGCATATACGATTCAATCTCTGAAATGAAAGAAAGACAACAAAGTAAAATAAAATCTACAAATAGGCTTAAGCACTAGATCTCACTACCAAATCTAGATGACACCTCTGTTGGAATAATCAAGTACCATATGAATGACCCTAGCTAGGATCTGCATTCAAAGGGGACACAGAAGTATGGGCAAGTATAATTAACATGTACCCAATAGGTTTGACCAATTGAATATTAGGAATTGATTAAACTATGCAACAAAGTAGAAATACTTCCACTTGCATACAGGAAAACCAGCCGAACATTGGTGTCACTAATTTATATATATAGAACAATGTGAATAATGTAAATACATCATGAGCATACAAATACCATTAAATAAATTAACACTCGAAGAACAATAGCGTGCAATGCAATGAGATGAGATGTATAATGCATGGGTGGTACTAATAGAATCAAGATTGTCGTAGAGCTTGTCGTATACACTTGCTTACTGAGCTAGTAGACAGGACCCATGGGAGCCTAGTAGACCATATACCTCATCACAATATCACATCTCTTTGCCACCCAATACGTGGTCAAGGATTTTAAAGTTGACTCATTTTCTTACAAAAAGGTGTTACAACATATCTCAACTCCGCATATTCCATGATATATATATATGAGGACAGATGCATGTCAAACACAAATGCAGAAGTACAATCATCTCAACACAATTCTTAAAATGTTAAATTTCTCAAAACTCAACATTTTTGTTAAAAAAAATCCTCTTAAGAAAATAATGAGAAGAAGTCCTTTTTAAAACAATCATCTGTCATTTGAAAAGCCTTTGTATTTTTTAAAATATATCACCAATCACCACTCTTCGTAAAGCATTTCTTTCACAAAGTACTCCACTTGTCAAAGTGTTTCATTTCTCAAAGTGTTTCGTTTCTCAAATCATTTCATTTTTCAAATCATTTTATTTTCAAAACATTTCATTTCTCAAAAGTATGTCATGATTCAATTAAGATAAAGTAAAATTAAGAAAACAAGCACAATAGCAAGTAAAACTCCCACATGGGTATCATAATATACATGACAACTCAATCATGGTACAATCACATCCCATAGTCTAGGACATAAGAATAATCAATTATACAATCTCAAACCCAAAGAAGGATAACGTGGCCTACCTCGAATACCAAAATCGCACTCAAACACTTACCAAAAGAATAATCTTTGAATTCAATCTTTCAAATGACTACTCACTATCAAGAAAAGAAAGAATTCATTAAAAAAAGTCTAATAATACCAAAATTGTAAGCCTTCAATTTTTTGGGGTAAAATCCCAAATTAACTTTTGAAGCAAAAAATGATAAAACTAAAATTTTATATCGGTTCTATAATCAATAAGGAGCATATAGTTGAAGATCCCACAAGATTTAAGTAAGAATCAGTTTTGAAATAACCATTTTACTAATATTCGAGTTTATGAAGAAATCATAGAATTTGGAGTTTGAAACTACAACTATAAGTCAAAAACTTTTAGAAGAAAATTAAAGGTTTTAGGATAAAAATACTTACTCAAATGAAATCCTTCAAAGAAATCATCTCAAAACTTGCCTTCCCAAGCTCTAAATATTCAAAAATGGTGAAAACAACCGAAACTTTGACTAAACACCGTGCGGGTCAAAAATGACCATTGCGATCGTAGGTCATACTTATCGCGATCGCAAAGGACAGAAAGGTACTCCATCGCAATCGCAAAATGGGGGTTGCACTCACGAGAAATAAAGGAGGATAACATCGCGACAGAGAAGGACAAGACTACTCATCCTGAACGGGAGAAGGAGTTTCGTGAATACAATGAAGAAATTAGTTGGCACCAAATATCAGATTTGGGAATTTCACTAAGTCACTAGTTAGACCCTCGAAATTTATTCAAAATCTCATACATACAAAATATATATATTATCCTACTAAATTCAACATTCCGACTCAATTAAACCATCAAAAATTGAATCTAAGATCTCCTTGATTCAAAATCTAATAAGCTACAACTAAACTAACCTTAAGGCTTAAAAATATCAAACCATCCTTGTGACTCTTGAAAAAAATAATGGCGTATCTTCGAGACTTAAAATTGCCTTTTAAATCCAACAGAATCATAATAAATTCAATTCGAGCATCTGAAAATAATATATTGATCAAAGTCAAACCTTATTCTGTTTTAATCCAAATTTCCAACTTAGGACCTCAAATTCACAAAATAGACTCAAATCTAAAAATGATAATACTCCTAAATCAATTTTCACATACCAAAGCTGATGAAATTGATGAAATTCTATTTCAAGACTCCCAACCTCGAATGAAATCAAAATTCATTTTTTAGAAAATTGAAGCCTTTAAAACTAAAAAAAAAAAACTCTTACATCCTTTAACTTTTCAATGAACTACCAAAATTAATCATAGAAATGGACCAAATATGACTTGAAGCTACTATTAAAAGAGGTAAAATGATATTTTTTCAAGAATTTCAAAAAAAAAAAAAAAGCCTTCAACCTTATTATATCATCTAGCACTAAAAATCATGTTTGTCTTTGAACATAACGTAAAGAAAAAGTACTTGAAACCTTAAAAAGATGGGAATATAATACCAAAAACGCATATTGGAATCTATCTCCTAAATTGCCTCCTTAATAGATGAATATTGCTACTGAACCTTTATTAAAATGATCTCCTTAGTCCCGACCGCCTAATCTACCTGTATAGGATAGCTACAGGATCCTCCTCATATGACAAGTCCAGATCCAACTCTATTAAATCATATGAAATCACATGGGACTCATCTAATATGTATCTATGAAGCATGAAGACAAGGAATACAGGATGAATCGTTGATAGGCTAAGTGGAAAAACACCCTCATAAGCTACATTTACCACTCTTCTTAAGTTCCCAAATGGGTTAATAAACCTCAGACTAAGCTTGTTCTTCGTTCTGAATCTCATCACAACCTTCATGGTGATATCTTCAGCCACACTTGATTACCCATCATAAACTTTAAGGGTAGACCTTTCTATCAGCATAACTCTTTTGGAGACTCTGGTCTATGAATAACCGACTCTGAATCAATCACATCCTTGAGCAAATAAATATCTAAAGTATTCACTAAAATAACATTGAATCAACCAATGAGTGATCAACATCTCCAACCATACAATACCTTGAATGGTTCCATCTAACTGTTGGAAAGGTAGTTGTTATATGTGAATTCCACTAAATGCAAGTGCTAATCCCATCAAAAACTAAAAGAAATCAAACAATCTCAAAGTATGTCCTATAGCACTTGAATAGTCTGATCAAACTGAATATCATTCTAAAGGTGAAAAGATGTACTTATATCTAGTCGAGTATCTAACCATTGTTGTAATGCCTTTCAAAAATAAAAAGTGAAAAACAAACCTTGATCCGACACAATGGAGATAGGAACACCATGCAACCTGAAAACCTCACATATGTAGACCCTAGCTAGATGCTTTGCATCACAGCTAGTCTTCGTCTGAAGAAATTGAGTTGCTTGGTCAATCAATCCACTATCAGCCAAATTAAATCATACTTACCCAGTGCCAAGGGTAGCCTGTCATGAAATTTAACAGTAATGCTCCCACTTTAACTTGAGAATGAGCATCCTCTGTATTGAACTCCTTGGTCTATGGTGCTTATATTTTACCTGTTGGCAATTCACACTTGGACACAAATTCTTCAATATCCTTCTTCATCCTTCATCATAAATAATATGCTTTAACTTATAAAACATCTTTTGCACTCTTAGATAAATAGAATACTTAATGTATCTCCTTTAAGATCGTAGGCACCCAATCACCCACCTTAGGCACACAGATACGGTCATTATTTCTCAAAACACCCTCAGAATCATGAGAAGCTAACTTGGCTTCACCCCTCAACACTTTATCCCAGATCATACATAATTTATCATCATCAAATTGGTGAGAACGGATCTAATTTATCAAGGAATACCTCGCCTCAACAAAGGTCAAAATATTATAAAGTGGAGAAATATCAAGTCAATCTATCTGTCTATTTGCCAATGAATGAGCCTTCAAATCCAAAGATCTCTCCTTCACCTTTAGGAATGTCAAACTACCATACTAAAGGCCTTCCAACTTAAAACATCTTCTACGACATTAGCATTGCTCGAATAATAAAGAATGGAGATGTCATAATCCTTTAATAGCTCCAACCACCTATGTTACCTCATGTTCATGTTTGAATGTGAGAAGATTTATTTGAGGCTATGATGAACAGTAAAAATCTCACAATTTATCCCATAGAGATAAAGCTTTCACAACTTCAAAACAAATGCCACTATAGCTCACTCTAGATCATGGATGGGGTAGTTCTTCTCATGAACTTTCAGCTATCGAGAAGCATATGTTATAAATCTCCTTTTCTACATTAATACTCTACCTAATCCTACACCCAAAGCATCATAATAAACCACGAACACCATACCCTCCTTGGGAAATTCTAAAATAGGTGTTGAAGTTAATAACTTTTTGAGCTTTTGGAAGATCAACTCCTACTAATCAGTCTATTGAAATGTCATGGTCTTTTAAATAAACCTAGTTGGAGGATATGTGATAGTAGAGAACCCCAAAAAATTGATAACAATAGCCTAATAGACCAATAAAGCTCCATATCTCACTCATTAAAGTAGGTCTCAGCCAATCATGAGTCACTGTAAATTTGGCTAGATGGGACATAATACCATCCTTAGTCACTACCTGACCTAAGAAAGCTATAGACTTAACCCAAAACTTTCACTTACATAACATAGAATATAGTTTCTCCTTTCTCAATCTTTGAAGTACGACCCTCAAATGTCAGATATTATCAGCCTTAATCTTAGAATAGATCAAGATATCATCAATAAACATAATCACAAAAGCATCCAAATATGGCTTGCTAGTTCATTAACTCCATAAAAGCAACTAGGGCATTAGTTAGCCCAAATGACATGACCGTGAACTCATAGTGCCCATAATGAGTCCTAAAAATGGTATTTGAGATATCATACTCCCAAAATCTCAACTGATGGTAGAACAATCATAAATTAATTTTGGAGAACACCATAGCACCATGAAGCTAGTCAAATAATTCATCAATATAGAGAAGAGGATACTTGTTCTTGATGGTAACTTTGTTCAATTGAAGATAACAATATACATTCTCATTGTACCATCTTTCTTCTTCATGACAACATTTGTGCATCCCATGGTGAAATGATAGACCGGATAAATTCTTTCTCCAATAAGTCTTTCAATTGTTCTCTTAGTTCTTTCAACTCCACAGGAGCCATCTGATAAGGAGAAATGGAGATGGGCTTGGTGTTCGACTCCAAGTCAATCACAAAATCAATGTCACAGTGTAGAGGGATACTTGGAAAATTTGTAGGAAACACATCCACGAACTCTCTCACTATCCTGTGGTCTCTAAAGAAGGAGAGTCCTTGGTAACATCCAATCAGGTCTGTCTAGGCCACTCTACCTGATAATGTCACTATACAACCCTGATAAACTCGATCTACCACTAAAGTTTCACCCACCAAGGTAGAAAAACAAACAAACACATCAAGAGGCTTACACACACGAACAATGTCCATAAAAGAATTAGTAGACACATAAGAAAAAGTGGACCCAAGATCAAATAATATTGAGGCAGAGCGATCACAAATTAGAATGATACTTGTGATCACTGTATTTGAGGCCTCTGTCTTATCCCTTCCTGGTATAGCATAACATACTCTATGATCGCCCACTAGCTTGTAAACCACCATATCCACCACCTTGAGCTCTACCCTTGGCACCCTGATGACATCCCTTGCACTCTAAGAACTACCCCTATCTATTGGAACTTGTATAGGGCAAGTGTTTTATAACCCAACCTGAATAAAAGTAGGAGCATGCCTAGGAAAATCCTTGGACTTATGGGCAAACTCATGACATGTAAAGCAACCCTGTGGAATAGAACTCTAGGGAGAATAACTTGAAATGCTAGCATGCCTGTCTAAACTTAATGAACTATCATGACTAGCTTGGCCAGATCTGTCTACCTACATTCTTAGTGTCTTGAATAACTGTACGAAGTTGCTCTACTTGGTAACCTTAGGTTCGCTAACCCAAATAATCCATGTCTCTAGGTGGATGGCCACCAAACTGACACTGTCAGTGAAACTTCTTACTACTACCCTATCTCACTGCCTAGTACTCTCAATAATTCTAGATGATCTATGATGCTTTAATAAATCAAGTGATAGCATGAGAAAGGTTGTGTCCTTCTTAAAGTAACCAGTGAACCCCTTTACCAATCTACAAATTCGTTTGAAGTCAATGGGAATAAGTACCATAACTTGTCAGGATAGCTCATGAAAACATACCTCATACTCGAATACTATCATAGAACCTTACTTAAGATTGACTTGCTTCCTTAACATATTGTCTTCTTCTTAGGTTTGAAGTCGATAATACTATCTTTCTATTCTATGATAGGCTTATTTAAAGATTGAAACTTGACAGCTCGAGTCTTATATCAACTATGGCATACAAGCATAACGTTAGTCCATGCCTAGAATGACATTAACGTCAACGAAGTCTAAATCACTAAGTCAGTCATGATATCTCTTTGAGACAAAAATGATACAATCTCTATAGACTTGCTCGACAAGCCTAGACTCATCAACAACAGTAAAAATACTGGAAGGCTCAAGAAGCCTCTCAGGAAGAATCTTGAACTTAATAATCACCTATGGGTCACATAATATAACTTCATATCCAAATCAAGTAAAGCATTAACCTCAAAGGAAAGATTTGAAGCATACTATTGACAACATCAGGTATGTACTCTTCGTCTTGGCAACTACCCCTATCATGGAGATGGTTTGAACCCTAGCCTGTCCCAATAGTGTTACCTCTCCGATTACCTCAAACTGGTGGTATTGTAAAAGGTTGGGCCTTGTTTCACCCATCACTTTGTCTGCACATTGAACACTTTCCCTAAAAATAGCCTATTTGGCCACACTTATAGCAACCATTTTAATGCCCTTTTGACAATTTCCCAGGTAAAGTTTTCCACACTTATCATATGGAGACTTTCCTTTGGAACCTCTACACATCCTTGGGACAAAGAATCCTAGACTCTGAAGTTCTGATTACCTTATCTTAGATTATATTTGTTATTTGGTGCAGGCGCATTCACCGGTGATGGCACACAATTTAAAGGCCCTTTCCTAAAGGATCTATTTCTATTTTCTTACTTTTGTTGACTAGGATCATGTTCTACTGCTCAAGTTCTTTCCCTATCCTTATTCTTGTCCTTCTCTACTTGTTGATTATATACATCAGGTTGAGTAGTAGGCTAAAACTCCTTTGCCCAGACCTTAGTCCTTGTCCATATTCTTGAAGTTACAAGTGTCACAACCAAAGAAACCTTAGTGCTTGTGGAATTTCTCTGGCTCACTATGTGTTTTGAAGGTATGGTCTGAAAATGCATAATGCATAAGTTAGAAGAAGACTCATATAGAGTTAAACCTTATCACACAAACTTGGAATATCAAATAAGTGAAATAATTCTTAAAGTTTTGCAGCCTCCTGATTATAAACATGTTGAATGATACACCCACAAGCAAGACTCTACTAACCATGACTTTATAGACACCCTAGGACTCTTGAACCTTGTACTTTGATACCAAATTTGTCACACTCTTAAAGGACGGGTAGCTTAGATATGGTCGTCACTTAGAAATTATTGTTAGTCCTAAACGAGCAACTTGGCTCAATTCACTCATTCAATTAGTGAAAGACTCAATGAAACAAAGAACTACTTATGTGAGCTCTTAAACATCACAATTATGGATAGAATAGATTTCAAAAGTAACTCAAAATATAATCAAAATCATAACTCTTTATCAGTAATAATAGTTTTCACAAACAAACTCAAATCTAACATCATTTAACTTAGTCTATAAAGGCTCTATCAACTCATAAGAAGATGATGATATCCCATGGCTACCTCAAAGAACTACTTAAATAATAAAATAAATTAAAATAAAAAGGATTCATCTAAATGCAAGGAGGTCTCACCACTTCTCTAGAACAAATAGATCTTTAAATGAATCATCGGTTGAGGATCTCTAATACCTGTATTTACATCATAAAATGATGTAGCACTGAGTGACATCTATACATGAAATGTATAGTATGTAAAATAGTTGAATGAAATAATACTCAAGATACAGTGATCACAATAAGAAAGCTCAACTCAACTCATTAAAATATGTAAGTTTTAAAATAAAAATGTTTTCAACAATCATCTATAAATATATCACTCAATAAAATAATATATATTTACTCATTAGAGAGTTTCTATAATCGATAACCATCACCCATGAGCGAATGATGATACAACAAAACGATGTTGTTGACACATCCATCCAATACCTTGCCAGGGTAAAGGATATTAACGTCAATAAATTCAATATAAAAGTCTTCTTTTAGGACAAAAGAGATATAGCCTCTATCCTACGTGGGCTATGTAGTTTATGAGATTTGAGTTGGTTTAAATTTTTGCCCAACTTGGTGCTCAATTACTCCTATAATTAAATTACTATGTTCATATCTATCAAGTGAGTAAGATACTCAAAATTATCTCGTCTAGTCTTGTTGGACTTTTTTCATCAATTCAATCTTATTTCACGTCATCATGTTCTTTGATTAAAATGTAAAACTATTTACATCTTGCCAAAACTCTTTTTCAAATATCATGTTCTTTCATTTAAAAATATGCTTCAAAGTCATTCGCGTCTCGTCAAAATTCTTTCTTAAAACACAATCTTTTAGACTCAATAATACACACACACACATTTCGTCTTTACTCAAAAGATGCATGTAAAAATCATGAACAACAAATCAATTAGGGTTCATGAGAGAGTAACTACGAATAACATTTTTAATGATATAAGAGAAAATAATAATAATAATAATAATAATAATAATAATAATAATAATAATAATAATAATAATAATAATAATAATAATA